>WEKY01030405.1:35243-123317 GCA_013390045.1 Picathartes gymnocephalus
AAAAAGGAGAAAATACTGCAAACTCGTTGATGAGAGACATGTTTGTTCTTTTGTTTTAGCGCACTACCACCACAGTAAGATGTGCTGAAAAGTGAGCCATGCCCTGCTGGGCACCAGTGCAATCCCCTTGCCTCCACTGGAAAAGCAACAGTGCAACCTAGGGGAACTCCATAAAACATCTGGTTGAGAAGACACAAGAAGAGCAGGACTCCTGCCCTTCTCCCTCCTCAGCTGCATTGGGTCAAAAAGTAACATTTTGAAAGTGTGTTTTTACAAAAAATGAAGGAAATCTGATCACTGGTTAAAAAGGAGATACATGAGGATGTGATTTTTGCAGGTAACATGTTTTTTGTACATCTATAAGGATTTTAAAACACTGAAAACATTAACTCTCTACCCTCTGTCATGATGCATACTATTGTTATCAATTGCATCTCTGCTCCAAAATTAAAATTAGTTAAACAGCATCATGTGTTATATTCAGCTTATTCTGCTCTGTTCTATTATATTTTATTCTATGATTTTTGAAAGAAGCATAAGTATCTCAGGATGTCAGGAGGTTTAATTTTCTCTCATACCTTCATGGGTAGACAATTACAATTCTGATTTGAAGAACTTTAAAGCGGACGTCTGCCCCACTTCTGTTCTAAACGGTGACGGGAAACATGCTACATATCCCTCTTGCTAACTTTGGTGCTGTCACATACTCACAAATCTTATCTCCTGCATTTGGAGGTGACAGGTATTGTGCCTCTGCTTCCAGCCTTTCTTATCTAAAGATGCCTTGTTTCAGGAGGCTTTTCCATAGGCTCAATGGTGAGGAAAAATTGTAATTATTCTCATATTCCTCATTTTAGACAAAACCTTTGTAAGAACAACAACATTGCTTGCAGTCTGGGGAGCTGTACAGCCACAGCATGCCAAAAACATGAGATTGCCACCAAAATAACCCCACTGAGGGCTTTTGTTTTCTCTATCCAACCATTAGTTTTGTCTCGGGGACAGCTGCAATAGGGTCTCTATCTGCACATACCACTTCATCTCTTAGACTTGGATATAAATAGAGTGGGAAGCCAAAAACCCAGAGGAGGGTGTAGAGTTCTGACTCTTTTCTGCAGCAGATATAATTGTCCATCACATCCTTCAGCTGGGTGAAGCCATGAAGGAAGAAGACACAGATAGGGTTGATTTCCACCTCCACTCTCTCCACAGACAGAGCTGCAGCTCGCACAGTGACTGGAACAAAACTGGCTCAGGAAATGAGGAGTAGCACATCACTCATTTTTCCTGCCTGTTTGCTCCTAATTATCTTGCAATATATCTCACTGGTAGTTTTATCATACAGAAAGACAGAAGGTCCTTCTGGTTACAGCACATTTTAAAATGGCTTGCTATTCATTCCTGGAAAAACCTTAGTCTACTTCTCCCTCCCTCAAGCTTGCTGCCTCTCCTTTCAGGGTTATTGTTTCGGTTTTGGGTTTTTTGGGGAGGTAGGATGACAATTCTCTGACAATGTACCCTGATAAAAGGAAAAGAAGGGCCAGCAGAGGTGGCTTTCCCTTTCTTTTGATGAGACTGTGGCCACACTGAAAGAAGTGTCAACAATCTCAATAATTTAATTTTGGCTAATAGAACACCTCTTACAGGCTTGAGCTCTGCAACTCCTGTGTAGCCCTTAGTACAAATCAACAGAGTTACTTTTATACTTGTCTTCCAATATTTGTCTCCAACCCCAGAGGAACAGAGCATTGCTAGAGGGCAATGAACTCTCATTTTGCCATTGACATTTCTGCAATCCATCTCCCTGAGTTGGGAGACCCTTTCACAGATCCGGAACCTCACCAGCATAAGGAAGAATTAGTATAATTAAGAATTAGACACAGGGTCTCTAAAATGGGAATCATAACAATGACTAACGTCACAAGAGTGTTTTCAGAATTAATTCATGTAAGTAAAGCACTTACAAGATAAAAATGTAGGAGCTGCCACATCAGATTAGACCACTGCTCCATCTAGTTGAACATCCCATGTGCAACAAACAGCAGCAATTAATGCAGGGTAGCAGAACTGGGGTCCCCCCTCTGTGCAGGAACAGGGTTCAGTCTAAGAACAGTCAATGCTAGTCCTTGGTAACAGCATTATTTGATTGCTTAGGTGAGATATTTAAGGCCATACAACTCATTGTCAGAAAAAAAAAATATTGGTCTTGCAATGAAAGGAAGGAACCAGGCTCAGCAAGAGTTGGGTACAGTGGCTGCACACCTGAGCATTCAATCCTGTGCAGGACAGTTTCTGATCAGGAGTTTCTGCTTCTCAGTGAGAGAACCTAAAATTATTCTAGAAATCTCAAGTTTCAGAAAGAGTTACTGAAAAAAATCAACAGTAAGATATAAGTACTTCTAAAATTGGTATGTAGGAAGATAGATACATACATGCATAGATGAACAAGCTGGTTAAAAAAGTAACCTCATCCTCCCTGGCTCTACTTTGAGCAGGGTGAGGGCTGGACCTAGATGACTTAAGGAGGTTCTTTCTGATTTTTATTATTGCAGGATTCTGTGAATCCACAATTTTCCATGGCGGAACTCTGTCATTGAACATGAAACAAATTGTGGTAAACATAATTTACAAGGAAAATATTATCAGAGAAGTTTCCTGGGTTGAGGATAAAAACTCTAGTTCAAAATGAAGAGGCCCCCATACTCCCTCACCCACTGGAGGAATCCTGGTCCTAGTCTTTTAAAAGCTAGTTTCTTTATGAAAAAGTTTCATAAAGTTTCATTCTCGTACTCCAAAACTGCAAGTATTTTCACTTTGGGAGATTGCTGTTTTCTGGCCAGCTCACCTATATGACTGCATTCTGCAAGAACCTCCAGACCTTACATCACTGCCAACATCAGTTGTGTCAAGGGCAATGACAATTTTTCTGTGATATTTCACTATCTCAGATGGTTTGACAATTTTATTTTAATTATTACAGATTTTCCACTTTATGAAACAACCTTATCTGAAAAATAAAATGGGTGGGTTCAGATAAGTTTGTCTTAATTTAAGAGTGAGATTTTAAAATTTGGTTTTACTTTTGTAAAAATACTTACTCTACTTTTGTATTAGTCACACAGTGTTTAATAGAAACAATCTATACAATGCAAAACCCTCCTGAAAGACAGAGCCACAATATGTTTTTCTGCATGATTCTATTCTATTCTATTCTATTCTATTCTATTCTATTCTATTCTATTCTATTCTATTTCTATTTCTATTTCTATTTCTATTCTATCCTATATTCTACTTCTGGACAGTGTAATGAAAAACCCAACAAATTAGAAGATAATCTGAGAAAACCAAATCCCTCATAACTGACCGAACCATAAATGAGTCTTACATTACTGGGACTGGATAAAGTATCATCAGTGCCAGATTATTACATAAGAATATGTTAGTAATGTAGCAGCAGTCTAGACTTTTAAGATGTGAAAGAGCGTTATCTAACCTCTCTGCAAAGTTCAGGAAGAGGAGCCATATGTCCAAATAATCATTTTCTTGCTGGTGTTTAACATGTCAGTTTTTTCAAGGGGCCTATTTCAAGTTTTTTTTTAAAAAAAAAGGCGTGAAATGCATTTTGATTTTTTTTTTCCTTTGGCAAAAGCAGCTCATTTTCAAGCTTGCAAGGAAACAAGAAAAACAAAATCAAATGTCAAGTAGATTTGCTCTTTGTTGTAATTAATACGCAAGCATTTGCTTGTAGATGGTCCTGAAAACAAGTATTGCCAGTTGTGGTGCTATTAAAAGTAGTTCTCAGGGCTTTAAAGGGCCAAATATCCAAAGAGTGAAAATCCCAACTCCAACCAGTGGCTCTAGGCCAGTGTCCTACAGGTGAGGGTTTGACCACCAAGGAAGGACAGCACGAAGCCTGCCGGCTGAGGACTGAGGATGCTCCATGTGCTTGCAGCACTGGACCCTATGTGCAATGAGACAACAAAGAAAGGCAGGGCAGACTTCTTCAGAGCAGGAGGGGGGCAATGACTACCTGAAAATAAGGAAATTCCAAAGCCCCATGCTGCAGACTATATGCATGCTCAGTTTCTAGTTGAGGAAGTTACGTGAGATTTCTCTTTGAGTCAGAGCAATGTAGTGGATAAAAAGGCCCTGTCTAGCCAGGGGGATTTCCTGAGGCCATCACAGACCAGCTCCACATGCTGTTAAGAGGCTCGTTTTCATGAGAGTTCTTGTTGCATTTGTAACGCTGGCTCCAGGCCCCTAGAGCTTCAAGTGCCACATCACAGTGCTACAAGCCCAGTTCTGAATGCTTGGCACACGACCAGGCATCTTCCCTTCCCTCTCTCTGTTCCCTCAAGTCAGCAGGTGGGGCTCCAGGGCTCCATCTTGTTTGGATTTGTGTGGGGAATTTTTTTTTCTTGAAGAAGAAAAAAATGAAGACAAAATTTCCCATTGAATATTTGCTATTCTCTTGTCCCCCATGTTGTTCTGTGGAGGTGTTTGGAGATAGAGAGAAGAAAAACCCCACATTTTTTTCCTTCCTCATCAAAGGGGCTTGGTATTTTTCCTGAAACGGGGTGCTGGAAACACCTCATCACTGAGGGCTACTGGCCTGAGATCTGCTCATCTTCACATCAGGGTGAATCAGTAGCAGCTCCAGAGAGGTCACCAGGAGTGCTCTGGCAGGCAGCTCCCCTTGCTGGATGTGGGGTCAGCCCCGCAGAGCCAAACTCCTCCACAGGACCAGTCAGGGCCCATGCCCCGTGCCAGATCATAGAATGGGCATGAATGGATGCAGGGCAAAGAAAACATAAAGCTCTAGCAATTTTCCCTGTGAAATAATAATAAAAGTGCTGGAACTCAAATGCTGGAGGGAGGAATTAGGGGATAAAGTTAGCACCAGCAAAAAAACCCTACCAACAGAAGTGTATGATACTGGCCAGGATAAGAGAGAACCAGGGCAACACATACTATTTTGTTACTTACTTTCCCACACACTGATGTCCAATGTGTGATTCTCTCCTATCATTTAGGTCACTGCTGGATTTAGCCCTATGGGTTTGAACAATTAATTATTTTCAGTGATAGAACTATTCCATTTTCAAAACTGGTTTGAACAGTAGATTAGTTCTAGACTAAATAATTTAACTACAGATCAGTAGTAGATGTTTGTTCTATATTACGTTGGCATATCATTGAGCAGATATTACTTTTTAACGTTTCAATATACTTAAAAATTTATAATACTACATTGTAAACTGGCTCAATAACCATCACCTTGGAACACTACAGCCAACACCTCCAAACTTAAGCTCTTCTCCAAAAAGCTCTGTTTAATCTTTTAAATGGTCAGCTACATGGAGAAAGGAAGGAATGTAACCATAAAGACTAGGAAAAGAAAGCCGCTTAACTCTGTGAGCATAAACTCTCAGGTTGCTTGACCTTAAACAAATGCTATGCCTTGGTTTCTCCATCTCTACGTAACAGCAGTACCTGATTAATTGATTCCTATAAACACCATGAAGTTATTTATAAGATGCTTTTCAGCAAACAACTTGAGGCAGATATTTCAAACGACTTCTCAGAAAATCTCTTGAAATGACCCATAAATTCAAAGAACTATGTGCTTAGGTAGTCTCTTAAATCCAGATTCATTCCGTGCCTCAGTTTCCTCTACAGCTACGTGCTGAAAATACGACCTCCCTACAGAAACCCAGGGAAAGCTAAGTCATTAGCAATCACTTAGTCATTGCAAATCCTTGGGCAGAAAGTCTTGGAGAATGCCTTAACATTCGATACTATGGAGAATTGAGGCAGAAGAGCCCCAGAGCTCACACCACAAGAAGTTTTGGGGTTCATCATATCAGAAGCAAAAAGATCTGAAGTCAGTTTTGCACAGAGCAGCAGCATCTGGGAGCCATGAGGAGTTTTGCTCCACTTTCAGGGGAGAGAGAAGGGCTTCAAGCTGCTCCCTCCCATGCCATTTCTCATTCATAGTGAGAAGGGCAGGCTGCTTCTGCTCTGCTGGAAACAGAGCACCACACAGATACCTGCTTTTCAAAAGGAAATGCAAGAGTGAGAAAAAGAGGTAGATGGAGAAGGGATGAAGGAAGGACATATTTTCAGTTTTCATTAAACTTTCAGAAGTGGCAAAACTACTTTCCAGAAAAGGAGAATACTGGAGATACATAAACTAAATGCACTGCTCCAGTGTCATATTTAAGTTCAATCAATCATGTTATTAAGGGCCAGGAATGACCAGTTTGGGTTACAGAAGTGTGCAATGGCCCAGCTCCACTAAATATGGCCTTTACCTCCCTGCACTGCTTAAGTGAGGACAAACCAGAATCAAGGCACTGGAGGTTAGGTTCTGATAGAGAGGACTTGTCCTCCCTCTTATTGTTATGAGGTCTGAAAGGCTGCAGACAGAGAAGTCATCCTTGGAGAAGCCACAGTGTACATTATGGAAATAAACTGGAAGCACAGTAAAACGTTAGCATGTCTTTTCCCCTCCAGTTGCCACTGATACGAATGAAGCCTATTCTTGCACTGGCAAAGGGAAAGAAAAAATGAGTCAATGTCACCCTTCCTTGTCTAAATTCTCAGATTTGATGGCTACCATATCTCACTAGGAAAAAGGCCTGGTTTTTGCTTAAAAGCTCCAAAAGTATACAGAGAAAGTAATTTTCAAGGTCAGAGGGTTGTTTTGACATTTAAGAAATACTAAAACAGAATTTGGCTTTTAAATTTGTAAACCAGAACTACTTCCTGTCCTGAGAGACAATCTGCCAAATTTCTAGCTGACCCCAGGTTTTTCAGAGTAAGCTAGAATTATCAGATGTATTGTGTTGTCTAGGTGCACACAAAGGTGATTTTAAATGAAATTTTGATCATCCTTAAAAGAACAGTTTCTGAAACCCTTCAGAGAAGTAACACACAGCCCTTGTCACAGTAACTGAAGTCTTTCTTTAATAACCGCTTTGGTAGAGTTTTTTGGTTACTATTGGAGAATTAAATTGCTTAATATACACTAATAAAAAAAAGAAGGGAAATAGAAACATTTCAGCACACAGAAACTGAAAACCTCCTTTTATTTTACACCAAGCCTTTGATCCTCCCCCCAATCCTGTTGCAATACAAACCAATTTCATTTAATGTTACATCTGACGAGCCAGACTTCTGTGAGATTGCAAAACTCTGCTGAATCCCTGGGCAAACTGTAAATGGGCTGAGGGGAAGGTTCACAAATCCACAAATAACATGTACATGCAGGTGGACTGTGCAAACATAGGCAGCACAACCTTGCTGTGCCAGCTCAACAAAACTTTGTGCACATAGAGTATCAAAGGGTCATACTGCTGCTTAAGATGTGCAAGGGATTGCACTGCTTCTCCTTGCAGCCTCTTTCTCTCACAACCCATCCTGCCTGCCTCCCTGGCTCACGTGTGCAAAATGGGCTGTAAAATAGTAATTTTATTTTAAATGGAGGGGCTGTACTTTCTGTTTTGCCTCTTACACCAAAACAGTCAAACCAATCTTGCAGTTTCAATTAGGCAAGAGAAATGAAATTCTTAATTGTGTTTTCTCCCTACTTTTTCTTCAGTAACAGTCTGAAAACTTTCAGCCAAAACTGGCAACACCATATGATGCAGTCCTGCAAAGGCAACTGAGCTGAAGAACAAAAACCTGGTGGAGTGGAGTGGGAGCAAAGAGGATGCTGTGAAGTTTCTGCTGCTTCCTAAAAGCATCCCATATGCAGCCATGTTATTTAAATTATGCCAGTTCTTGTATGGACTATAATGGGAAATATTTTCTAAGACTGCTTACTAGATTTGTTTCTCCTACTTCAATCATAGTTGAAAATGTAATTGTGCTAAATATTCTTTTTTTGTTTTGTTGGTTTTTTTTTTCAAGTTCTGTTCATAATAGTTAGCAGAAAAGCAGAGAATTTGTCAGCCTGCAACTCTTATATCCAACTGACCTGGGCATTACAGTATGTAACTTTTTCTCTAGGAATGGATTTATCTTCAACAGACTACCCAACTTGCTGACTTCTGCCTTTTGGTGGTAGTTCTCCTCTTTTCTCTATGTAGTCATCTCAATGTATCATCCTCTAGCCAACAAATATTTAAAATTCATACAATCTAAAAGATGACTCAGAAACCAAGAACTGATGAGTTCTGACAAAAAGATCCATGAACCTGGCATTTCCTGGTGCATAGGATATTCACATACAAGAAGGAGAGATATGCATAACAACACTGCTCAGCGTTTGAATCGTTTTAGCAAAACACTTAAACACAATAATGGAGAAGTTTTGGATCAGATAATTTTTTGTGAAGCTGAGGAAGTGATACTGCTAGCAAAATGAGAAGAGTGTCATTTCCTTCTAATGCCCAGTTAAAGGCTGGCTTAGGCTGTGATTCTGGTTTTGGCAGGAATACAAGGACAGCTTCTTGTGAGAACCACTGCAACACTAGACTGCTCAAAGTGGAAATGATAAAGGGAAAACAAAACTGAGGCCCTTCATGAGCAAAATGGTCAATATATAGGGCACACAGCCAAAACTTTTGAAAAGCTGAGAAAAGACTGATGACACCTGCTTTTGCTGAGGGATCTGTGGAGTCAGGTGCTCCTACCTGGCTAAATTCAAGTTTTTCCTCACATAAATTCATAGTTTAAGTGCAGAGATTAAATCTAACCAAATCTAGGGCTACTGCAAATGTGCCTGCAAAGATTGCAATGTCTCATGATTACCATTTCTCAAGGAGCTCAGATCAACTGTGTTGAGAAAATGAAATTATGTCCCACTGAAAATATCAATACCAAATTCTTAATCTGAGGTTGCTACTGGAAATCTGCATAATGCACAAGGCAGCGCTGAATCTCTGCTCCCAGAATTGGTGATTCTGCCAAGTTAAAAAAGTAAAAGCCATAAAAGCCTGTTTAATTGGAAAAGTAAGACAATGACACTCTGAACACTGACAAGGAGTGGGCTTGTAAGGTTAGAAAAGCACCTCTACAAAACCTCTGCTAATACCTGAACTTCAAAAGGAGTTGTATTCTGGTGAGCTGGGTCATGGTTGACACCAGGAAGATGAAATTGAGGTGCAACAACAGGACCTCAAGTGATTTCCCCACCATTGGGAGGGAGTTTTACATCTGGGGTTAAAGTGAAAAATTCAGCTTCTTGGTCCCGTTTGCAAACCACAAGCTCATATTGCTTTTACTACAAACAGATTTCCCTTCACCATACTGTACTTTTCTTCTTGCTGACTGCTCCATGTGACCATCCAAAAACACTCCTATTTGTGTTATTTTTCACACACACCACCCTGAAAAAAAATTCAGTATGAAAGTAGAGCAGTTTCCTCCAATACAGTTCAACATCCAAACTAAGCAGCAGTAAAATCATATTTATTCAGTGACTGAGGTTTCAAACAGTAAAGGGATTGTTAGTGGGTTATAGACTGGACCAGGCACTGAAAAAGACCCCAGAAAAGGTTTCTGGTGACAGCTCTCTCACCTTGACAGTCCTCAAGAGCACAGGGGGAGAAGGAGCAGTGTATGCACGCTTGAACTGGGGGTGATGTTTGAATGCAGTCAAGCTTCACGATCGCAGTAGCCAGAATTTGGCAGACTTTGCCTTTGGGAATGAAGTGTGGAGACAAAAAGAAGGGAGCTGGGTACCTGAGTCCCACCCATGTGTGTGAGAGAGGCTCTTAACCTACAAGCTGGGTGTGCCTGAAGTGAAAGCCAGAGGGAGAGAGAAGCCAGGAGCTCCCTGATGCCAACTGAGCTCCCACACTGCCAAGCTGAGCAATCCAAAGGTACGGGTGCTAAGTGTGGTCTTCTCTTTCTGTGCAGACTCTGGCAAACCCTCTACCTTTCTTTAAGTCTTTGTTTTCCTGTTTGAATATGTGGTATTCCAATGAAATATAAGTATTAATATTTGATTAGTGCTCAGCTACAAAGCTGAGTTCCTTAAAGTCTAGTACAGATCTTTGAAATCCTTGAAAAACTATATAAATATGAATCCTTTTATTTTTATAGCATTACGTTAACGACTGTACAGTCGAAGTTGATGAATTAAATAATCTCTGTCTATATTTGCTCATACCTTTGTGAAACTGTTACCTTTTCAACTGCTATTTCTCATGCCTTGTCTCAATCCAGAAATGTCATTTTTGGTAAAGTTTTGCAAAAACCCATTCAGCTGCTTTTGAGTCATCCAAGTATGTAAAAAACAGTTTCCAGCTGTTAAGTTTTCCATAAGCCTTTTTTTCTCAAACATGCTTGTATAATTATAACACAGCTTTGTTTTAAAACATCAAACTTGACACGTACATAGTCCTGAAAGAGAAGTAGCAGCACTGATATGTTTGAAACCATTTGGTTTAGGAATAACAAGTTTTTTACCATATTAAAGTATCTTTACTTTCTTAAATATTCTTCCAGACATCGAGCTACGCTTTTCTAACTGCAGACAACCAATTGTGTAAATGACCAGTAGAAAAAGAAAAAAAAACCAAACAAACAAAAAAGGATTTAAAGAAAGATACTATTCTTGCAATCTGTGACTGAGCTGTAGCAGAAGGACTAGGGGACAGTTCTAATTATTGCATATTTGCATTTTGGTATAGAATGGCATCAAATCAGACTGGAGGTGATTCCTCACTTATATTCTGCCTAGATAGAAATGCACTGACCTGACACCAAGCAGTGAAGAATCAGCCATTTCACAGAGTCACCTACCCAGGCTGGAAGGGGCCACAGTAGGTCATCTGGTCCAACCTCCCTGCTCAAGCAGGGTCATCCCAGAGCACAGGGCACAGGATTGTGTCCAGATAGTTCTTGACTATCTCCAGTGAGGGAGACTCCACGATCTCTCTGAACAACCTGTTCCAGTGCTTGGTCGTCTCCACAGTAAAGAATTTCCTCCTCATGTTCAGGTGGAACTTCCTGTGCATCAATTTCTGCCCACTGCCTCACATCCTATTGCTTTAGCACCACTGAGCAGAGCGCGGACCTATCCCCCTGACACCCTCCCTGCAGATGCTGACAGATATTGGTGAGATCCCCTCTCAGCCATCTCTTCTGGAGGCTGAACAGGCCCAGCTCCCTCAGCCTTTCCACATAAGAGGGATGCTCCAGTCCATTAATCATCTTTTGATCCCACTTCATTTAATCTGGAATATTTCAGGTTTTGATGTTTTAGCAAAGTAAGTGTTGGTTTTGAGAATATTAATGATAGCTGAAATAGCAGCTGTAGTCTGAGGGATTATTGGATTACATGGGTTTCACTCTCAGAACTATTTTTTTATATGACAATATAAAGGCATATGCAGCTTTTGTGCCTTGCATGAACCAGTGGCCTCAGCCTGAACTCTCCTGTCAGACTGGAGGAATTCTTTCTAAAGATGAAAAAATAAAGTCACTGCATGTGTAGGTTTTTATATGGGGCTCAACTGTGATGATTTGTATAGACAACAAGAGACTCCACAGGTGTTTCTTCTTCAAAGTAAATAGCAGTATCTCCTGCTCCTGCCTTTCCTGGGACATATCCTCCTACCATGCAGGTGTGAGTCCACAGAAACCACTAATGTCAGTGACATGACAGTGAATCTGAGAAGACAGCCTGACTCACCTGGAAACAGAAGATACATCTCTGGCAAATGTGTGTGTGCATGCGCACACTCTTTCTTACCTTACACTGTGCTTCTAGGAGTACACCTATAAATCAGTTGTATGTCCACTACTTGGAGAGGTTTTCTGAATGAGTTTCAAACCACATCAAACATACAAAAATGGTGCTCAACAAACAAATGCCACTGGAATACAATTACAGGAAAAACCTCAAGCAGTTCCTCTCCATTGCCCTGTCTTCTCTCTCTGCTGTCTGCCTTGGAAAGCCCACAGCCAGGGATCAGTGAGCCAGGAACCGAGGCATGGCTGCTCTGGGAACCTTAACTCTAAATTTCCTGAGTTTAGGGAGATTAACATCTCAGTCGTCACATCCATTAGTGTACTTTTTTGTGCATACAGAACATGGTCCAGGCAAGTGTACTGTTCCTAATGGAAAAGATATACTATTGGGTAAATAGGTGTCTGTGCACATTTTGGCAGCTCTAAGCTCCATCACTCAGTTCTAATCAATGCTACTGTATTTTGAAACCCACCAATATAACAATGAAGTGGAAAAAGCCATAGAAAAAATCCAAACAAACTCCAAGTTACACTGTATGCTCTACTATTCTGAGTTTTAGTGTTGAGACAAAAGAAGAGTAAGTGTCTGCCATTTGCTAGTTGCTAATAATCAAGAGAAGATCTGCCAGACACACTCTTTGAGGGCTCTGTCTGTCTGGACCAGGTAGATGCTGCAATACACAAAGAGCTTCACATACTGAGAAAGAAAGAGTGTTCATGGACAATGATGCAGCGTTCTTAATTAAGATTTTCATTACTGATACATACATTAAGGTTTTTCTAATGCAAGTGCCCAAGCACTCTAATGTGCAGGTAGATGTCTCTGATTCTATCTCTAGAAACCCTTTTGCACATCATCACAAACATTCACCAGCCAAGGCTCAAAGTCAGCCCACCTGCCCTTTGCTATAATGACAGTGAAAAATAAAGTGATGTTTTACTTGTCTGCCAGATGAGAACTTAGCTTCTTGCAGTCATGAGAATGAATAGGCTCTTGTAGGCTGTACTACAGCGTATTGAAACTGATTCTGATCTTACACCTGTTTGATGTTGATATAACATCAGGAGCTTCAATAGCATGAGTGCAGCAAATGCTGAATGAAAAAATAATGGAAAAGACATGTAGGTAAATGGAAAATGGGATGAAACAAAACATGAGTTTGCCAAAGGTAGTTTGTAGTAGACTAACGTGATAGCTTTCTCTGATAAGATAACTGATTATCCAGACAAAGGAAATGCAGTAAATTTAATTTATCAGTAGAGCATTTGATACAGTATCACAAGGGAAATTATGAGTTTAGATCAACATTTGCAAAAGGACTGTGAGCAACTGCTTACCTGAAGGGGAGATTGAGCAATGGTGAAGAAAGAATTATTGAGCAGGGTGAAGGTTGTATTTCCACAACTGTTTAGTTAAATAAAATAGCTTTTTCTATCTAATAAGATCTAGGTGGAGAAGGCAATATTTCTTTACAAGGTCCCTCAAAGGCAGGGGGCATAGATTAGGAAAAAGGGGGGGCATGCTTAACAGCTGTAAAAGGGTCAATCAACATCAATAAATTGCTCATTAACAATATTCAGGTCTCATTCACCTCTAATGTTTCAGTGTTATTTCTTTGTCTCAGTTCTTCGGGAAGTTCAGAGATGCTACAACTCTCACAGCAGTTTACTTGTATAGTTTAATTAAATATCTAGTTCAGTTTCGTGCTTTTAAAATATTCTTATTCCCAGAAGAGGATGCCCATTCATCTACAAAATCTGCTTGCTGAATGCCTTTGAATGCTGGACCCTGCCTCCCAAAAAAACGCTGCTGGAATAAGATGTGGAAGAGAAACACTTGGTGAACAGGAGCACTTACAAAAGCATTGCTTCTCCCTGAACACACTACGTGCTTTTCTTGATGCAGTCAGGCTATGAGACTCTGTGAATTCCTGCAAGAGGAAAAAGAGGGCTGCCCACTGGCAGAGGGGAGATGTTGCACTGGCACAAGCCAGGATGGAAGGTGAAGACGTTGCCACAGAAGTCACAGTTGAAGGTATCAACGTGGGATTAAATTGCAGGCTCCACAATAAAAGAGCTGCCAAACTATTTTCAACAAGTTAAGAAAAAACAGGATTTTTGACAATCTTCCCTGAGGCATGTCTCAGTCTGCAGGTATTTCAATGACTAAAATTGTTACCTTTACATTAAAGTTCACTGGAAGAGAAGCTGCATTTTTGTTTGAGCCTTCTGTGGCAGAATTTAAGTATTTAATGTCATGACTGGACCATGTTAAGCATGCACAGACATCCACACAAGAAATTTGCCCTAAAATCCAAAATGTAAAAGATGTTTTTAAATGCAAAAATTGAAAAACAGTGTCTGAAAACCTTCATTCTTCAGAGCTGGTTATATGCTGATCACACACAGTAGTTCTCCTTCACAACCTTTGGTGCATATTGCAGAGCATCTAGAATGTTACACATTACTTTTTTTCTTTTATGTAAAAATGGATTTACTGCAAAAAGTGAAAAGCAATTAATCCCTTTATAGACATCCAGGATAAGTGAACATGGACAAATATGAAATTTAAATACACACCCAGATCCAAATGTTGCAACTGAACCTTACTCTGGTGATTGGGTGAAGCACGAATACTTCTAAATTGCATGCTATTTGAAGTTGGGATTTCAATTTTGTCCCTGAAAAATCAAGCTGTTTAGAGTATGCTTCAGAAGCTAAAACATTAGAAAACAGCATTCAGAAAACTGATACAGCTATTCTATTAAACTTAAAACTCAGTATGATGGAATGGGATAGAGCAAGATCTATTCAAATCCAAAAGCATTTACTTTTGGTGGTGCACAAAAATCTAATATTTTGGGCATGCAAACACATGAAAATATTACCTGGGGGGCTGAATTTGTGAACCATATGCAGCATGGTATTATCCAAAATGATGGAAAGCTTCAGCAGTGAACAAGAACTTCAGAGGAAAGAATCATTATTTCTTAATACCCTGTGATCTTTTATGTCTAAGAATTCCCATTCCCACCAAGAGGTCAAACTTCATGAAGCACGGCCTAAAGACTACTCACAGGTCTTTTGAAATGTGCAGTGTAGTGGCACACAAACAAGCTACATGGCAGATGATTTCCTTCTTTTTTAAGTGGGAGTGGCGGAGAGGAAAAGGAGATGGAGGAGATCCTCTTACAAGCTCATTTTCCATTGTGGTGTCTCACACATAGGACATTCAGCATGAACATGGACATGAGGGCAGTCACTTAGACCTCCCTGAGTATTCAGATCTTAATGCCAGTTTCAGTAGACAAATCTACGATGTCTTGATCAAAAGGTGACTTTTGGGAAGCTTCCCATTTCTGGGTGTTGTGTTTTATAACAACCACTCCTCCAGCACAACTTGTTCTTGGTACCATTTTTACCTTATATGTGGTGTATACATTTGATGGAGTCAGATACACAAGATAATGCTAAAACAGGGTGTATCAAAGAGGATTTCTGCAGCAGGAGAAGGATTCACAATCAAGCTCAGAAAAGAAAAAGCCATTTGGTGATACAGCTGTACAATAGCAATGTGCTTGCCAAAGTTGGAAGATAAGTAACCATAACTACAAAGGGAATATTCTGAAAAACTCTGCCACACTGTAGCTGTTACCATTTTACACAGTGATTCCGACGTAACAAACTGGTCTGTCTTAATATTTTGATGGTTGGTGTTCAAACTGCTGTAGGAAATGCTGCTACTGCTTCGGAAAGATGGTCTTTTCCATCCAAATATATTAAATTATGCCAGTGTGGGGTAAAAGTGCATTGAACAACTCAATTTTCTCTCTGTCTCCTTTTTTCTAGTTAAATCTAAAATATTATGCTTCTACAACTGTCTAGTTAAAGTCCATTTTTTTTCTGTTGTACTCTGTAATATTTAAAAAAAGCTAACACTCAATACGCTATATTACACTAAGTAAATGAAAAATAACTCAGAACAAAGAGATTGCTAGTATGCATAATGGCAGAAAGGTGTGACATTTTCAGCTGTCATGCTGGCCAATCTTAAATTCAATCTCATGCAGCATCAGTGGATATATTGTAGGTATTGCAATTAAAAAGCAGGTTGCACACATGCCTCTATTGTAATCCACACATCAACTTCACAGCTATGTGCAGCCTGTATTACTTGCTAAACAATTTGAATGTCAACACTTAAACTAATGCTTGAATGAAAAACTGGGACCAAATTTTGCCCCTTTTTGTAAATCTGGCTATGTCTTGAGTTTTCTGGATATTTGGTCTATTTTTATGACAGATGTTTAAAAACAAACCCATGAACTTTGTCAGATTTTTTTTTTTTTACATAATGAGGGTTTTTTTCCATGTACACCTATTGCTTAAGTCTATTTGATGGCTATGTCCTCAGATTAAAAAAAAAAAAGCTTAGAATTGTGGCATTAGATCAAGAACATTCACCCCAAGGTGTACTCTCAATTGCATGGTTTCATTTCTATAAACACATCAGAGTAGAATTTCAGCTCTGCTGCCATTTTGAGGCTGTTTCACCATTTCTCTCTTTTGCCTCTGCCCGTGTTGTTTTCTTTTTTGGAACACACGCTCCAGGAGACACATAATAGCTGGGGAAAAAAAATTCCTTTCCTGTCTCAGATTGCTGTTTAGGTGACCATTCCCTTCCTAACCCTCCTTAGTTTCAGAAGCAGATCAACTGATTCTTCTGGATAATTTACATGTCTATTTATTATATTAATTATGATAATGCTTGAAAAATGCTAACTCTTGAAAGCTGTTGTAAACATAAGGCTTATTACATGTAGACTTTTTTGGCATTTTGTAAATGTTCATTTCTGATTCATGAATAAGCTTGACATGGAGGTTATTATCGTCTTATCAAGTAAGGGAGAGCTTCTTAAGAAACCTGAGAAGAGAAAAGATGCATACTCCCTGTTCCTGATGTAGCAATCACTGTTGCTGTTCCTCATCTGCAAAACAACACTAAGCACGGAACCAGATAAAGGGATTCAGAGGGTGTTAATTAGTTGCTATTTCATGATAATAGTTCAGAGTGGTAACAGATGACAGTTTGGCGGTGAACAAGTACCGAAGCAGGGACATATACATCGATATCAAAGACTATTTGAGCATCATCACGTCTGATAAAGTGAATAAGGATTCTCAGAAACTGGCTACTGGCAGGCTGGAATACTGCTGGGTGTCTTTTGACATACAAATCACTGACCATATGATGGATGGTTCTCATAACTATGATGAGATCAGTAAGATGCCTCTCAGCTTCCCTTAGGTCATCATTACTTGACCAAATACGTCTTCATGAAGCTGGGGAATAAATGGCACTTTTTTGCACATTTTTCCTTCTTTTCTTTTCCTTCCTCCCCCCCATCCCCCCCCTTTTTTTTTTTAAACAAGGATGTCAAGTAACAAGAATTAGAATCAGTGCTCAATCTGATAGGAATGACGCTGGAGTTCAGTACAACCTGGTTACATCCGAAACCTATTTAAACAAGATGGACAGATAGCCATGGAATTAGGTTAACATGTCCTGCAACCTCCTTGTATGTTGGTAACATATCTAACATGTCCTGCAACTTCCTTGTATCTGGATGACTTTGGTGCACTTCTGATTTGCACTTGCCAATGCTAACAGTGGATAACTTTTCAATATTGTATGGGCTGCATCTGAACAGGTAGTGGTCTGAAGTTAAAGAACTGTCCTGCTGTAGCTATTTATCCTAGTGTAGCTATCTCTCCTACTGTAAAGCACCTTAGTAATGTTCATACTGCTACAGGCTGGTTGGAAGACTTCTTCCATGAAAAGAATGATTCTGACAAAGAATACACCTGTGTCTCTCAAAGTCCTGAGGACATTCAAGGGGAGCAGATATTAACTGTATTCCTCTTAAGTGGGAATAGTTTGGGGGAGAGATCTATGAAATCCTTCCACCTCCAAAACCCTGATGCCATGTAATTAGGCAGACGTGTGTGTAACATCTGGGAGGAGGATGAAGACTGAATCAACAGCAAGTTGTGGGTAGGGATGTGAAAAGAGAGCCCAGTGCTGGACCCTGAGACAGAAGGCAGAAGAATCAGTTACCTCTGGATCAGAAACATGCTTGACAGGTACCATTAACAGCTTCTAATGTAAAAATGTCCCATTTACACTTTTTCTATTGCCAAAAAGAACCCAGACCATCAATGGCCTGAAGGACGTGCCTTCCAGAGAGAAAGGAGAGAGCCAGTACAGAACCAGACATGCCTGAAATATAGTAGGGCTCCTATGGAGTTTGCTAATTTTGGAACCAAGGAGCACCAAGAAGCCCTCCTTGGCTGTGGAATGTGACTTAGAGAAGCAAGAGAGCACATGATTCTAATTCTACATGTCAATAAACAAAGGCAGACAGATTGAAAACAACTAGTGTATGGTCACACAGCAAAGCACTGTCAAAGGGGGATTTCAGCTTTAGGTTTCTACACGCCTACCTATCATGAAGACAGGTTGCTGCTTCCACCTAAACTGTCTTGCCCTAGAAGACAGAAGAACAAGGTAAAACTTTGAAGGCACACAGTGTCTACCACAGACATAAATGGTTTTGCCACTGTTGCTGGAAGTGTTAACACAAGTGGTGTTAACGCTTCCCATCCCTGAGTACCATTAATGCTTTTTATTGATATTATGAAGTTCTGCAACAAAAGTAATAGGATTTGTCAGGGGCCATTATAAACTGCCCCTGCTGGATAAATACATAATACATGATGGCAAAGGTCTGAGGGGCCTTTAATCAATTGCCTTTCTGAGTCAAATAAATGTCACATTAGACATAAGCCATGCTGCATTCTGTGGGCGCCTGTGCTCCCCTCATCTGGCGGGCCTGACACCGCCACGGGCAGCTATGGACACGCATAGGCTCCTACTTATTTGTAGCAAATATATCAGAGCAAAACTGGAGCAGCATGTTGTAAATTACAGATTTGGGACACCTTATAATGAAAGGCAAAGGAGAAGGGAAAGAAATATGGGGACACCATAGGCGTGATAGGTTAACTCAAATACATCTCCTTGGGAGCTGGCATTGTCATACCCCCTTTTGCAGTCACTGCAGCAAATCTCATCTTTCTGCCCATAGGGCAGGGCAGAAGGCACCGTGCCATTTCTTTCTGCACTGCAAAAGTAGTGGGTCAACTTTAAATGTTAAAGCCACATATTTTAGGTGTACTATCAGGAAAAGAAAGTTCTTTCATTGTTTCAGCAAGCACCTTGAAAAAATGATGAATGTCCATTGGCACTTTAGCATTCCTTTACAGAAATTCCAACAATCAATACACAACTCGAACATGAATTTACAGATTTTCAGGTTTATTCCTCTCCCAAATATGAAAGAGCTATTTCTCTTACTGTGCTGTTTTTTTTTAAATTCCAGGCAGTACTTTAACAGTCATCTACTTTTCTCTCTGAACAGGTTAGAGACATGAATTTAAATTGCGAAGTGGAGATCTGAAGTAACACAAAGTCCAGGTATATTTGGACATGGAGTTCTAAACCTATATTTAAAAGCCTTCATTATTTTTGGCATTCACTAAATAGCTTCAGTTTGGACATCCCAAAACAGTGGCTTAAAATGCTGGTGGACATTTGGAAAACTTTGGTCTGTCTTTACTTAACTATAGTAAATATTATGAAGTGGTAGTGCTATATTTCCCTTTATATTTCAACAAGAAGAGTCATTGTTTCAAAAGCACTAGATTTCGCTGCCAATATGTATGAAGGAATCCCAGAAAAATGTGAGTTTTTGTTCCAAATGCGCAAAACCATCGTGTGTAAGAACCTGACAAAATTAAAACTCAAATGATAACAAATAAACACTCCTAAAGGCTCCATCCCTCATTCCCCCCAAAAAGGAAAAAACAAAACTTAAACCATGAAAAAATTAATTCTTCCTGTTCTGGGTCTTGAAAACACAATTATCTGGATAAATACAGTATTTTCTTCAGTTGAAAAGGTCAGCGAATCACCAACCTACACAGCAGCAGCCAAACTCAAATGAATGCAACAAGGTGAGAAAAGAACCCTGCATAACACCTTCCAAAGAAATTGCTGACGGATTTTTAATCCTGATACCGTTAGACGTCAATAAGAATACAGCACATTTAATCTACCCAGATAAGAAGAGCAGGTCAGAGAGCAGCCAGGACTGGGTAAGGAAGGGTCCTGCACCACAGGGTCAAACTTCAGCAAGGACAGGTTGCAATGCTAGTTGACTGTTTTCTCTACTTGTTTTGCACTCGCACAGCATGGAATAGTTTGTATTTCATTCTGAATTAGAGCACGACAGCATAATGTCCATCAGAACACGTATATCCCCACACATAAACAGAAATCTTCCATATTGTCATCCAGAAATGCCCATATAAATTCCAGATCAATCAATCTCACAATGCCACTGAACTAAAATCTGAGTCCCATAAGGTGACACGGCATTAAAATATTGGACTGGATTTGAATAAAATTCAGTATTGAGTCCTGTGGCCGTGGGAAGCAACAGAAGCCCAAGGCTCACTTTGATGGAGCTTGAAGAAAAGGCACAACTCATATCAATGAAGAGTATAAAATGTTATAAATACTTACACAAGAGACAAGGAAAGGTTCCTTCAGAGAAAGGCCACAAACTGATTGTGAGCGATCTGAGAAGAAAAGACAGAGAGAAAAAGGAAATAAAATTGTTAATAAACACACTAAATGATACTAATGCAACAATATAAAACAAGGCTCAAGGAGACTTCAGATGGTGGCAATTCCCACAGGAGAGGAAGAAAAAAATGTTTTAAATTCACAAGCAACATAGATCTTGAAAGTTTTGAAACTACCTGACCCCAGCACTATGTAGCTGAGAAAACTGGTAAAGGCTGAGAAGCCTTTCAGTCCTGGGATAATTCCAGGCCAGCAGAGACTAAATATCCTCTGGTGACTGTTCAAAAGTCTCCGTGAAATAGGCTTGTGGCTCCTATGGACAAATGCTCTTATCACAAAAACACTGCCAGATTTGAACAGCATCCTTCTTAGCAGTCATGCCAGATGATACAGGACTCTGAAACAGAACTCGCCTTCTTGATCCTGACCTTCACAGAAGAGGGGTTAGGCTTATTATTAGGGCTGAGAATGCTTACATTACAGCTGATAGCTGCACAGAAAAATTGTGTTGTCTTAGTTCCTTCTGTCAACACAGTATCTCTTGGACTCATTGATTTGTTACCCTGAGACCTGTAAGAAAAAAACGACTGCATGAATGTGGAACGGCTAAAGGTTTGCAAACTTCTGGTAGACTATAGGTCTACTAAGGAGTATCTAAGCTTTATTGCCAACATATTTATTTCCATATTTATTTCCAAAACATAGTAACCTGAGATGAAGCAATAAACAAAATTAATCAAAGCCTGATGCTCTGAATTGTAACAAGAAGACACACTCCTGTTGGACACAGAAAACAAAGGCAGATGCTCCCCAAATGTTCAAAGCTACAAATCAGTCTTTCCCTTCGCCAAGCTGAAAAAAAACTGAGTAGTCAGGCCAGACAGTGCTCTCCAGAAGATTGTTACCAGGGGACCAGGAGCACAGTGGAAAACGACCACGGCATCCATGTGGTGTACTCCAGTACTTAAGACATGGCCCTCAACTTCTGTTTCCTGTCTAGTTACAGGGGAGAGATTAGCTCTGTCATTCCTCAAAGCAATTAAAAAAAAACTCAGAGAAATACAAACCTGAATTGAAAGAGTGAAGGAAAAGAGAGGAGCTGTCACAGGAGAGAGAGAGGGAAGGCAGGCAGAAAATTTGTTCAGAGTTGTAGCTACTATTTGTGGGAATTATGGTACTGGTAGAGGAGAGTGTGAGAGAAACCATGTGTACAAACCTAGTGGTTGGTTTGCAAGGGAGGTGGAGGAAATACAGTAAAGAGCAGAGACAATTCTAAAAACTGCAGGGCAGGAAACAGGATACTTGCAGCATCCTTTGGGCAGGCCACCCAGAGAGGCCCTTTTAACAGCAAATTTCTCTTTAAAGGAGCTGGCTGCTCCCACATGTAAGGAAGATTTGCATGAGACAGAAGGCAGAATGGATTCTGCCCAGACTGAGAAGCTGAAATGACATAAAATGAAAGCAAGGGCAAGATCAAGCTGGTAGAGAAAAGGTTGCTATCTTGCTTTCAAGAATCCATTATTCTAATGAACTCTAACAGGGAAGTTCTCCTGGTGGAGAAAAATCTTCTTTCCTGAGCATGTACCGCTTATTTTCCTTTTACATTTCTCTTGAAGACGTAACCATGGAAGTCTATGGACTCATCTGTAATAGATGATAGTGAAGGACTGTTAGGGGCTGGTAGTTGGGTAGAATTTCTTTTAGATTTTTGGGCAGATGGGACAGTGAGTGCAAACCAGGAAAGAACCTGAGACAAGAGGTCTAAGCCAAAGAGCATGCCTTGGAGTCCCAGAGTTCAAAAAAAAAAGGGAAGAAAAGTGGGAGGCATCTAATATGAGAAAAAAAACACAAAATGGAAAATTTTAGGTTGAGGTTAGAGTTTGGCTCTGTTATAAGCAACATAAAACAAGGTCTCTTAAGGGAAAGCATCAAGCAATTTTGACAACACAGATGCCAAAGAATTCTACAAATTATAGCCTGAGATTCTGGACGTGCTGAGTAATGACTTACACCAACATTATCAACAAATTTGCTCTACGAAGTGAACAAGATTGTCCTGCCTAATTAAAACTGTGGCTAATTATAGATGGACACAATATACTAGAAGCTGCAAACTAGAATCTGGCAAAATCACCAGAACTGAAACACTGTACTTTTAAAAATGATTGCAATTGGTCTGGCACTTGATTAACAATTTGGTTCAAAAGAAAATACATGAAAACAAAACTTTCCCTGTAAAGAACTGGAAAAACAAGATGTGTCTGAGGAAGCTATGATTCATTCCAGGTTAGATAACTGCACAACACGTATGTGGGAGAGAAATGGGCCAAATCTTGTTCTCACTGCCCTGTGCAATCATGCTGACTTAACTGAAACCATGAGCAGAACCTGGACCATTAAAAGGCTGGGGTGAAACTTCTTATCATATGGCACTTTTGGTCACTAGAGATATTTAACCTAATTACATTAGATTAACACAGTAGATTTCTTCAAGATATAGTATTATATAACAAGAAAACGAAGTTGAAGAAAGCTGACCGTTCTCCCCAGGTCTCTGTGTTATAAACAGAGTAGTTACCTGTCTCTATTTATATCACTTGTTTTCAACCCACTACGTTTCTGTTTGGTGGAATGGACAAATGGAATCCACTGATCTTTTTTTTTTATATTGAATTCCTAGTGTTAATTAATCATTATTACTTGGAAGATGTTTTGGCCATTGAACAGAATAGCCAAGGACTAATCTTAAACCTGTCCTTGCTTCACTGTGGTCAGATTCTGCTCCCTTTTCCTTTCTTTGCTACAGGAATAAATTCCATTTAAATCACAAAGACTAAGAGACAAGCAAGGTCTAAATGTTAAGGCTATTTAGGAATCTAGTTCCCCCTGAGTTCAATGAGAATAAGGTTCCTAAACACTGAAGAATTTCTGTTTATGGGGAATTAGGATGATGAAAACCAGTGGTATGAGTTACATTATATAAGGAGATAATAGATTTATGAGGCTAACTACAATTTTCAAAAGTGACTTAGGCATTCATATGGAAGTCCATCGGAAGTCAGTAAAATGTTGGCTGTAAACCACGATGAAATATATTACCTTTGTTAGCTTAAGCATTGCCTCCTTTCAACAAAACTATCATCTTAGATGCCAAAGTCATGTCTGCAATTGGCATTCAGTTGCTTCTTACACTTTACTCACTAAGTGGCTCGAGTTAACCTGCTTCAAGTGCCTTCTTAGCAGTAAATTGGGACAGCAATTGTGCTCCATTTTTGCAAAGTGATTTAGGATCTCTCTGATGGAATGCACTACACCAAGGTAAGCAATGCTAGTCCTTTAGCCCCAGACTGGGAAGAAGCAGGCTTGCAGGACTGATAATGAATTCAGATAATCCTAAAATGACTGCTGTTGCCTCAAAACATTTTCACCATTTACTGATACAGAACCAGGGAGGGGCACAGCTTATCATGCGTAATGTACTTGGCGAATTGGATCTAAGATCCAGAGTCTTGCCTCTCCTCCCCTTCTGGGTGCACTACACCTGCTCAGCATGAAAACTAAAATTTAATCGCAGTGGCAGATAAATCAAATCATTTACTAGAGAATTCCTCAGTTCAGAGGGGGCCAAATGGAGCCAATGCCATGCTGGGGGAAAACAGCAGACTTGGCTGAAATTCAGTGGGGCCCTTTAAATGATCTGAGGGGGCAAAGAGACGGCACTGCATCTCTGACACAGCAGAGACAGATTACAGCAAAATTAAATTGAGGATTTTAGTGGATATAATTGTTGTTTTTATATATTAATGAATAACAATAATACGTGATTCTAAACTGAATACCAGGTTTGACATTTAATCTGAGTGCTTATACCATCCATAAATGTTCATAAACGTCACACGACCCCTACCCTTTGATTGAATTACAATCTAGTATGCAATTTAGGAAACACGGATTAATCTACATAGATTTATATTTCTGCAGGTTACATAGTTATTTGCTGATTTATACCCTTTTACCCTAAGTGTCCTTTCCATCGAGAATCCAGGAACATACATGCAAATCTTTAATAGGAGAGCAGCTCAAAATCCAGTGACTAGCAGCAGATGGAAACTTGGTTCAGTGAAATCTATACTAATTATCATCTGCTTTTTGAAGTCACCTCTGCTAATGGCCAGGAAAATCTCAGTCCCTGTGATATCTTCTATTACCTTCACATTACTTGTTACTACAGCCAGCAATCACCTAACATGTTTCTTGGCAATGCTGTGCAATTAAAGCGCCTTTCAATCAGCTTGCTGAGGAATCCAGAGATGGAAACTGCTTTAATATTAGGAGTTAATTACAAGAATGCAGAGGAAGGCAGTCAAATATTATGTTAGCATACCAGAAATATGACAACACCCTAGCCACCGATGTCACACGCGAGCTAAGGGGCCACATCAGGAAAAGCAATGTGGCAACGTAGAGAGGAAAATGATCTTCAAATTCTCCCTTTTTTTTTTTTTTCCTTTTTCCCCTGTGGTCATGCTACTTGAAGTGACCACCTCCTTTAGCAGTCAAAATATCTGGAATTTCAGTGACCTGTATTAACAGGCTTCACTGCACAATGGTGTCTGCTCGGGAGCTGATAATGACACCTGCTCAAGCAGTGTGTCCGAGCACAGAAATGCTCCAAAAGGCCCATCAGAGAAAAAGCAGTTCCGCAGGTCTTGACCCTGCACAGGCCCAATCCTGCTCCTTCTGAAATCAAGCAAGACTTTGCAAAGGGCTAACAGGGCACATTCCTCTTCTTCCTCTTCACTTTCACCTCTGCGTGCCTACCAGAAGAGGAAGCTCCACAGCCCAGCCCTTGCCCTCGTGGACTCTTTCACACAAAACTGAGGAGAAGGGCTGGCTACTCGTTTAGTAAGACAGGAAGTGAACATCACTCAGTTGAGCTAGTGAAAGGGATGAACTGAGGAGATGGTTTTACAACTGACAGCCTACTACAGGGATAAAGCTCATAGGGGAGAGGACACTGCAAATAGAGCTTGACAGCCACTTACATGGCCATGTATAAACCCTTAGTCTGCAATACTGGAGAATCAAAATAAAATGATCTTTAGGAAAGGACAAGGAGTTTTTCCATGCACATTACAATTAACGTATGTCTGTATGCATTGCCACATGTATATGTATTTTCGTTATGTGCCATGAAAGAATTTGAAAAAAAATCTCCTCAACTACAGCTGCATATGCTCTTGTTAACGAAATAAACAGCCAAACTGTGGTTCTGTAAAGAATGCAGTGATGACTTGACAACAATTTTGAATCAAAATGTATTGATAATATTTCCATCAATCGTTTTCCAAAGACAGAGTTTGTTTAGAAGCTATAGTCCACCAAACATAACAGAAAAGGTAACCAACTGTTTCCTCACTCAAATTTGAAGACAGAATGCCTTGCAGTCTACCTTAACACACACTGTAAAGGAATTATGACACAGCTCAAGCTTATATTTTCTTCCACTAGTGTATTTAATGTCAGTAGTGTATTTAATATCATTGTTAAATGTGGGCCACAAAATGTAATAAAAGGAGAATTTTAAATTTTTCTTTTTTTAATTAAGAATGGTTAAAATTTTAGCCTTGTATTTTTCACATTGAGAAATATGTACTGGGAAAATTAGACTTTAAATGAGCATTACACATGCACATACACAAAAATGCTTTTATAAGCCAGAAAATGTCATGGACCCACAACTAGAAAACACAAAAGAAAAATCTTGATGCAATAGAGATTTCAGCACATCCTGCTTGCCAGGAAGGCTGGATAATATTATGTTTTGATAAGACAAAAGAAATCAATCCAAATTTGGGCTTTCATGTATATGTAAGCTAATTCAAAAAGACATCAAGCTGACTCATTCCACAGGTAACTCAGCCCAAAATAAGTCCTAACAGCTGTTCTCAGTGAAAACAATGAGACAGATGAAGTAAGAACAGTAATCTCTTGCATCTGCAAACTGAACTCTAA
Organism: Picathartes gymnocephalus; assembly: GCA_013390045.1. Lineage (NCBI taxonomy): Eukaryota > Metazoa > Chordata > Aves > Passeriformes > Picathartidae > Picathartes > Picathartes gymnocephalus. The sequence continues at coordinate 61,675 of WEKY01030405.1, forward strand.
TTAACATCCATTGGAGGTCTCTTGCTCCCTAAGAAGAACTTCAGTCAAGAAAAGTCTCTACACAACGCACCTCTGAGGAAAACATCTTCAAAAGAGGAGCAAGAGAGTTGTCTGGAAGCAACAGCACATCACAGCTTCAGCAGCAGTTGCTTTAAGGGGCTCAGGGTGAGGGTAAAACTAGCAAAAAGTGAGGAAAAAGAAAGTTTAAATATAGTCATGTTTTATAATGTAAATTTTAAGCATTTTGATCATTCATCTTGACTTAGAAGATGGCCTGGAATAGTACTACTTTTATCTTTCTGTAACTCCACCCACTGAGTACATCTTCGAGGGATTTGTTACCATAAGTGTAACCAGGGTATTTTGTTGGCAGGTGCTCGGCCAGCGCAGCCTCCAGCTCAGCCTGCTGGCAGCAGGAGGCTGCCCAGCACCACCTCCCAGAGCCCCAGCAGTGCCCTGTTCCTGCTGCCCACCACCACCCTGGACAAGGAGGTCACTGCTAGGGGACTAATTCTGGGAAACAGAATACCTGGGAAGGGGTGGCCACTGCCAAAGTAACTCCCAACGCCCACTTCTGACTGCCCAAGGGGGCTGTGCTGTAGGCCAGCTTCACTGCTCTGGTGGCAGCTGCTGCCTGCTCCTGTCTGTAGTCTTTGCAAGGCTCCTGATGCCCTTCTCCCTCACTGTGAGGCTGTGTGTGCTCCCATCAAGAGACTGTGAAGGAGCAAAGATGGCACTGGAAAAGTGGTGGTTGCATTGAGACTGGGTTGTTCCCACCCAGCATACAGCCTGCTCCCTGTTCACTCTTGCAAAAGAGAGAAAAGAGAAGTCAGCTGTTGACCAGATGAGTTGTCTTTGTGGTCCAGAAGGAACGTGGGCATTTCCATTTTATAAAATATTTCGTATTGGTTACTCTTGGCACTAGGAATGCAGCTTTGAAATCTTAAACAGAAGAAAATAGAAAACATATCTACCTAACTATACAAGGATATATACCTAAAGGTTCTGGCTGCCTTTCAGGATTAGACATTAAAAATCACATCTTGGCTCTGATTATACCTGTAGGTAAATTTTTTGTTCTGAGGGAGTGTGGTTGAAGTGGCAGCTCACAAGTTGCATCTGTTGTGTTACACCATAGCCACATCAAGTCATGCTCTCCTTATTGCAAGGTGGATAAGCAATGAAGCATCTTTGCTTCCCTGCTTGGAGGTTTGCAGTCCTAGTGCACAGTCCATGTTCCCTACACCCTCTCAAGTACCTGTCCTGAATTCTGCAGGTCCAAAACTGGACTTCATACCATAGTACAATACAAACAAATAATACTAAATTATTTAGGCAGATGTCACTTGAGTAAGCAAAATGTTAAAGTGAGGAAGTAAGGTACTGGGAACTAAATGCATCTTTATTAATAATAGCAATTAGTGAAGTTACTATTAATAAGGAGATAATTGCTATAAAATCTAGTGATACATACAAATAGGCTACTAATGTGAGGAAGTGACCCTGAAACATGAGTCTAAGCTACTGGTTGGGAGCTTTCTATTGCTAATTATTATTTACTTTCTGCGTATTAATGTTCCTCCACCATGATCTGGTAAATCCAGTGGTGTTGTGATCACTTCTCTAAATGGTGTCTTTGGATCATATGTGGTCCCAAGAGTCATGACACCCCATTGTACGTAATTTATTTCCACAATGAGACATGCTGACTCTCCATAACATTTCTTTCATTTTAACATCTGACTAACATTCAATTTGGGACGTAAGTACTCTGATATATCATTCTCCCCTGATGGCACTGCAGAGCAGAACTAAAGGGCACTGGCTGAGTGTATGAATACTGCAATGCCTGGAGAACAGGTTGGGCTCGAGTGGGGAACACTGCTAAGCCTGAGCTCAAGGGGACTGGAGGGCTGTGCAGGGATGTGGGGGTCTGCATCACCCATGGCTGCTGGGGGGCAAAGGGAACGAGCAGAGTTCTGGCAAGCCCCAGACTGGGGTTACACTGGACTTCAAAAACCCAGCTTGCTCTCCTTGGTGAGAGCTGCATGGTTTAGGACTTGACTATGAGGGTGTTTGTTAAATTAGGAGCAAAGCGGCAGCAAGATCATTATAGAAAAGTGTGAGCATGTCAGATTCATTGCCACAATCATTTAAAGAAACTGTCAGGATGTTTCCTTGACTGCCTATCCCTAAAGAAATCAAAACCTGACTCTATGAAGACCTACAGGAAAATCTTAACCTGACAGATAGCATAGACAAGAGCAGCAAACTCTTGAAAGATAAGAGAGCATATGGCTTGTGCTCCATTTTTTAAAATTTGTACTGCTTCAAACATGAGCTGTGTTCTTGGGAGAGTACACAACACTTGGAACAAGACTAAAAGCATTACAGAAGGATTTCACTTGCCTTTAAACCCCTGAAGACACACTGAAGTCACCAGGGTCATGCAGCTGTACCTCTGTATGCAGTGTTAAGCCCTCGGCATCTACAAAGGCAGGTTAAGTATGTGTTTCTTTTGAGTTTTACAGAAGGAGAACCACCTGTTTTTTCCTACAAGGCCATAATCTTTGGAATTTACCTTTCACCTGTTTCTTTTCACTTTATGCCTATTAAAATAAACCAAAACTACCTTATAAAGCTCCACTAAAATGGCTTCTGGGAACAATACTCTCCATTTCATATTTGGTATGAGAACAGTGTATTCTGTAGCATGCTGTTACTTCTGTGATGCATGCCCTGAAAACTGAGTTTCAGGGCAACCAAACTTTTCATTGTTCTTTTATATGTGGATGAGTGGCTGAAGTGTCAAGAATGCAGTCTCTTACCAGAGATTCTGATCCCTCTCATCACCAAACATGATGTTCTTTTATAGGAACCTGTTCCTAATTCTAAGTTTTTGCCAGTATATCCAAACCACCTCCCTTCTTGAATCCTTTTTATATCAGTTTAACTTTGATATGCCTCCCTCTCTGACCCTCACCACCAAGGTGATGCTGCAGGGAATTTAAGTTGCACAACAGCATAGTAGCTTAAATGGAATTTTTCACCAACTCTTCTCTCTTAACTGGAGTATCCATTTGATATATAGACAGAGGATGAGACCGAGTAGTCCACTGAATCAAATTATTTCAAGATGTAATTGAAGGGAATAGGTATATACCCCAGTCAGACATAATACAAAAGAAGTCACACTGTAAGGACTTAGCTCCTTCTCTAGTAGGACTTAGCTTAGAAGTGACACTCTTGTTCCAGTCCTGAACTTCCTCTCCTGAACAACCAAAACATCTTGGGCTATCTCAGCCTGTAATTTCATTTGCTGACCCAGTCAATGAGTAGAAATAATACTTCTACCTGAATTGTGGGATATGTTTCATGAAAATCTGAATTATTTCTTGGATTTTCCAAGCTTCCCAGTTTTCCCTAACACAGTACAGCTTATCCATATCTATACAGCTCATCTATATGAGAGCAACTAATGTGCTTTAAAGTTGTGAAGTTCAGTATACATAATCTCAGGAGTTTTATTTGTAAAAAACCCAAACAAATCCCCAATGAGCTGAACATCACCTTTTGCTTTATAGGGTTAATTCTCCTTACTCCCAATTTATGGGATGAAAAAAGGAAAGAAGAGAAAGCTAAACTGATCTTGAAGCTGATCAATACTAAGGCAGAACTATGAAATGAACTCACATCTTTTGATGCTCAGTTTAGAGCCTGCATCATATCAAATGAGAAGAAAAATCCTCACAGAAACCTGAAAAGCCACCTGCGTGCTCCTTTCTGTGAAGAAAATCCCTTTGATTGCTGAAGCCCAAACCAAACAGCAGACACAAAGATTTTACAGTCTCTTAGTGGTGAGACATAGTTTACACTACTTGTCAGCTTTTATGCAAAGGTAAGTGTCCATTTCACAAAGAAAAAACCAAAACCGAACAACGCCAAGAACTCATCCAAACTCAGTTTACACAGTTCACTGCATCCATTCGCTTCAGAAATGTAAGCCCCTCTTCAATGGTTGGATTTGAATATAATCATTATACCATTTTCCCACTTATCTAAAAATGCAACAGCTTACCATGACCAAATAGAGGTTTATAGGTGAGCCAGTTTAAGAAGCAGCACAATGAACTGGCTTTACAGCCTAAGAACATGTCACTTCTACAGATGAACCATGTCTCAAAAGTGATTGCAGAGTTACACTCAGGGTTAGTTTGGGAGATGTGTTGGTGGGGGAGGAAAGACTCGCATCCAATGGATACTGTATATCATGAGAGCAATTCTAACTTGATTTTGCAACCCATTATTTTCATATGAACGTGAATCAGAGAGATAAACTATGCCAATTTCTTCATAGCTGACTTGTTACAGGATATTGTTTGAGACTTCACTAATGACTCCTTGAGGTTGGATATTACTGTGATTAGGAGTTGGGAGGATAGAGGTCTGAGACCTTTCAAAGGAAACATTTTGTTCCGAACTGTTACAAGAAAATAAAGTCAGCATTACAGTAACTTTAACAACCCAACCAGGATAATGGTCTGTTCATGTAGACAGTGCTTTTGCCATTTTAAATGAGGGAGACAATGTTCATGTAAGATGGGAAGCTGAGATATACAGCTATTCAGTCTGGGGGATCAGAAAGCTGTCAGCTTGAGAAATATGAGTATCTGTGGAAATGCCCTGGACAAGGAAGGAAGGCAAAGTTATTAGCTGTTACAAAAAACAAACAAACGAAAAAGGCACTTTAAAATTTCCTTTTTGTTTGTGGCACAGATAAATGAATTAATGAATCTGAGATGCTTCGATACCCTTGGAAGCCTACTGAGTTAGATTTTGGTTTTATGCTAAAGCAGGCTGTAGGCAATGCTATTTTGCACTGACAATTATTCCACAAAGTTTGGTGGCAGTGCCCATCACTGAGGTTGGCATGAAAAGTTCTACTGGCGTTACTCAGAGTGAAATAAAGAAGTAGCTCTACACCATGTTCATTTTTAGCTAAGGCTAAAAAGCATTCCTTGAAAACAAACATAGGTTTTGTGGGATCTGATTTCCCTCCAGGCTCCTATCTGCTTTAGCCACAAAATCTTAAGTTTCCTTATTGCCATAAACTGATATTAAAATAACTCACTTCCTTAGAAAGTATGCTGTGAGAGAATGCATTTTAAAATAAAGCATCCTTTTCCTTCATTATCAGCTCTATCATTTATCAGCTCAGCTTTAATCACCAGCATCTAGCACTTGCCAGTATGGCAGGATCAGAACAAGCAGTGTTTGCCCAGACCCCTTTAAAACCTCCAATAGTGCAATGTATCTGGCAGAGGTATCACCAGACTCTGGTGAACCTTCACTAGAGGATTTCAAGTAAACCATGTATTTGAGAAAAACTAGGGAGTGTCCTTATTCAAAGCACTCAACTATTTCCATTTCAGTGCACGTGAAATGATAAAAAATACTGAGAAATGTCTTATGTGTTCAGAGCCTTTTAATGCACACATATCAACAGACCAACCTACACACTTTAAGAACAAAGACCATGTCCCTACCCTAAAAAAGCTTTGAAGAAATGTTAAAGACTAGACCACAGAGAAGACGCATTTACTAAAAGAGCTATACAGAAAATACCTGTGTTCCCTCAAAATATGTTTTCCTGGGGACAAGTCAGTGATAAGACATAACATGTAACCTGAGATATGATCATTGTTTTCTAGCTTCAAAGAAGGGAAAACCATGTGAGCAAACAACCTCCCCCATGTGCACCACACAGAAGTGATCACTGGGAAGTGTTTAATGGAATCAGCTTGTCAAAATGATGAGCTGAAAAAGCTTTTACAGATTGTGTCCATGACAAAAACTTTAGTATAATGTATAGAGTGCAGAGTGGTTTTTGTCATGGCAAAAAGGAAGGAATATCATTAATTTAGACACTAAGTGTAAGGTTCTGCTGAAAATCTCCATGGGATAAATTGCAGAAATACAGCCTTGACCAGACAAATGGAGCCAGGCAAGTCCCAGTTCTTGTTAGAAGTTATCGAAAGTGCCATTGAGTTTTTAAAGTCTGTCATCTCTGGTAGATGATAAGAAAAGGGTTGGGCTGTTTTCTTCAGATCTACAAGCATCTGGCTACAGTCTTGCTGGGGCATATACATGATTGGAATTGAAAATGAGCTCTTTTAAAAGTGCTTCTTAAAGGGACCCTATTCATACACAGTACTTTCTCCCCAAATCTTTTATGGGAAAAAAGCTCATTATGGTCACACAGACAAATGCTGTATAATCTTTCACCCTGTCCACTAGCAACGTGTTCAATCCAATTTACAGTACTTCCCGCTATTCTACTTCTGGACTCCCCACACAGCTCTCCTAAATGCATACCCATCCTGACCCACTGCTCCCCACCTGCTGCTCTTTCAATTTCAGGCTTCCCTGGAGCACTGGCTGCCATTCATGCCTAATAGCAAGGTGGAGCAACTTGATTATACAACTCTGAAAAGTGAAATTTCTGAGCCTTTTTTAGACACAGAAACACCATAATTAAGACACATATTACTATATGTTGGAATGCTCTGAGATAGGGATGAGAATGGCCTTCACTTCAGGAAATGTCATTTTGTACCCATGACAATATATATTCATTTGAAAAACAAAACTTTCTAACTTTCTGATTGAAGTTCCTTTAAACTCCTTCTCAGCTTGCTGACAAATCTCCTTTTTCTTTGCATCATGTCAGCACTAAGGGAAGTAAGGATTGACAATTAGTAGAGAGAAATTTTCAAGGATTCATTTACCTGGCAAATTCATACCCTTATCTGCCTTTGGAAGGTCCACCTGTAGATTGCAATTTTTTACAATAACGCCTATTTTTTTTCATCTACCTTGGACAATGCTGCTCCCTAAGCACACACAATCTGCCTAAACTACTTGACATTTGGTGCAGGGGTGCATAGGTGGCATCAAGCAGTGCAAGGGACTACGTCACACAGCTGAAGTACAGCATTGGTTTTGCATTCTGACAGCTTTAATGTTAAACCTTGAGCCCTCAAACCATGTACTCAAGCCCATGCTTGAATTCAAATGGAGAAATGCAATGGGATTCAATAATATAATTAAAATTCACCCTTTACTTCAGGATCCATTTAACAGAAATGGACTTATGCATGTGTTTAAATGGTCTGCCTTGTAAAGACATTTATTAAGCTGAAGTGAGAATTGGGAAAAAGAGATGAAGACATCATTGTGAGTTAGATACACTCAGGATTAGAGAGGAAAAATATGCTACTATGAAATTATAAAAGATGTTGACTTCTTTTAGAAGACAAAAAGCATTTTTGATGCAATTCCAGATTTACTGATACTCTATGGCTTCCTGGTTAGGGATGCAGTTTGATTTTCTCCCACTATTTTTCCTTAAGCTAGTCCATCACCACTTGGAGAAGGTCAAGCCAACTCCTGGGCTGATTCCTTTACCTGCACAAGGGAGGTGAGAAGTATGTGCAAAATGCCATCTCTCACAGCACCTACCCCTTACAGGGCAAACAGTAAGGGAGCTGATAGTTCCCTACACTGAAAGTGTATGGACATCTGATTTTTCAAGCCTGCCTGCTTGAATGTTTGTGCAAAGCAAACACACAAAGGGTGTGACTACAGCTGGAGCAAACACATTTGGAAAAGTAAGTGAATACTCCTGGACTTTTTGCCTGTGCATGCATTAATGTCTGCACAGTTGTGCTTTAATTAGGTATAAGTGGCCTTTCTGGTTGACACTGAGAACCAGAGCATGAGTCTCATCCCAAGGAAATATGCACATCTGCCAGCTTCCCTCATCTGTCAACATGCCCGTGCACAGGGTAGGAGCAGGGGTGAATCAGAAGGACTGAGCGGGACCCACAATAGGGCTTGCATCAAAGGTAGTATTTCCCCGTCTCTCTGAAATGCAGACATTTTACAAGCCTTTCTCCCTGAAGGAATTAGGATTAGACTTCAAAGCTGCAGAACAAAACAGAGTCATACAGGCACACAATTACTGGACTAAGTCCACGGACAATGATACCAAGGGGTTTAACGTTCATGAGATCTTTTCAGGCTATTGTAGTATGCTTTCTGTTCTGAGAGCTCTCTTGCCAGAGAAAGCCTCCAAGCCCTCCGGTAGCTGCTGCATTCGCTGGCATGGCAGCACCGTGTGTCCCCAGCCTCACCGGTGGTATCGTATTCCCACTAGAAAGATTCAGGATGCATCTCTCATGTTTCTTAATAAAGGAAAGGATTACAAGGTACTAAGAGTATCAGACTTAACCCCACCAGTTCCTCTTTCACCCCAATTCTCTTCTTCCAAGCTGCTCATTACATCAACTCTAAATTAATTTATCGTAGGTAAACAGCACAGAAATATTATAAACAGAATCAATTCCTCTTCAACTTGCAACACTTTTTTTTTTTCTTTTACATTCTTTACAAATAGAAGTGGAAAAAAATAATATATGTACGTAACAGCAAATGTTCCCTCGCTATTTTTCTTTTTTTCTGTTTTTAAACTGTTTTATCTTATATAAACAGTGGTGATGGAACTATAAACACCATTATTCCACCTCCATGTTAATACTCTTATTATCTTGCATAAACAGAAGTGAACGAATATGTACATGACACCAATCAATCCTTAAGGAAAAAAAAAGGAGAGAGAAGTTTTTATCTTTTATAAACAGCGGAGGAAGAACTTAATGAATTCAAAATGTAGTTTTCCTGTTTATATTATTATGATCCGAAAGTAGAAACCAAATGATGTATATTCAACATCGTGCAAGCAGCCAGTTATGAAATACTTTCTGCTGACTTCAAGAGTAAATGCAGCACCAGTGAAATCTGCAGGTCCAAGGGCTTTGAAAACTGGTGGTCTGACTTGAACCACAGAGCAGGGAATGTGCTGTCTTCTCCTATGATGCTTTTCCAAAGTGCTTCAGCCCCTTCCTTGAAGGGCCACCCAAGATAAAATGGGATAGCTCAATCTCTGTGATGAACCCTTAGTAACTTGGTCTTTCTGGTGAGAGCGCCAGATATAGGGAGGTAATTAATACAGATGGGTTTTGTGTAATGTGGACACCTGCCACTGGAAACTGGGCTCAAACCCCTAAGTCATTTCACAGAGGCCACCCAACAGCTGTTCGACAGTAATGACTTCGGGGCATGATTGACCTAGGTCAGATTTAAACATGTAACTTCAAGCTGATAGGCTCCATATGTCAGTACTAATCCCCATAACCACCCACGCCTTCTGCTTTCTTATTTCTGTGTGTGCTTTTTTCTGGATGATCTTCTAAAGCCCATCTCTGAGCCTGAAAGATTCTTCCCTCTACCCAACACATCAGCCTTAACCAGGATGAAGTGTAGTTGCAAATTTTTCCCCTTCACCACAGTTTTCTGTAGTGGATCCTCCCTTCACTTGCTTTAGTCATGCAGAGTCTACCTCTTTCTCATCCTAAATTGTCAGCAATGGCAACTGGGTTTCCCACAAAGGATGAGTAGAGGAGATTTTTTTTCCAGGGCCTGTCCCTTTTCAGAAAAGGGGATGCTCTTCGGGTTGATGATGCTCTTCTCTGCTGTTATTCTTTGCAAAAGCAACATGCATTTTGTTTCAGCCAGTCTGGCCATAAACACAGGCTGGGGTCTCCTGCATAGCTGGGTGCAACTGACAGACCAGGTGGTCAGCCTTGCATTTCTTTCAAAAGCATTTATTCTGAGGTTCCAAGACTGAACACAACTTTAACTTGTATCCTGCTTCCTATCCCTAGCAAAGTTGGGATCTGTGCACAGGAAGAGAAGATCACGTGAAAAATTAGGACCTAATTCCACTGTACAGGTTTTAACAGGATGCATGGTCTGAACCACCTCCTAAAGGGCAAAAATCTCTTCTATGAGTTACTGAATGTACTAAGGAGATCATGAAGAAAAACTTCTGCAGGAAAATACAGAAAATTTGGGATATTTGGCCCAATCAGAGAATGCAGATCTCCCCTGTTCTAGGAGCTAGAAGAAAGAGTTCTGCTTGGTAGTAATCTGCTTTGCTGCACCTCAGACTGTGAAAAAAATTTCCTTAAAATGGTAATTGCTCAGATAATCATGATGCACTGATCATGAATATAGAAACAGTGTTGTCCTGCCTTGTTTCCCTCCTTTTTTTCCCCTTGTATTACACTGATTTTCTATATTTGTACATACTCTGAGACCCAGTTAGTGACCCTTCTGCTTGTTATTAGAGAAGAACCCTGCGATCCACAGATCCGGTCAGCAGGATCTATGTCTGAATCTTCCCTTCTCTCAGGCATGTTAAGTCTACATTTTTCAGCCTCTATCTAAAAAGGCTTTTTCAGGCACCAAATTAAACACACACGGAGAAGTAAGGCCTTTCAGAGGAGGGTAGCCAGAAATAGAAGAAAAAACCCCATATTTCACCATTTGTTTTGAAAACACCAAAAATGATTAAAACATATTATAAATGAAACCAAACTAAGAAAAAAACATATCTTACCATATGAACAAATTCCCTGCCAAGTTCCATTTTTAAATCAAAGCCATTTTAGGCTCATATGTCGAAGAAGAGAGTCTTAAGCTAACAAACTTATGTAATGGATTTTAAAAATCTGCACAGACGTGCTTAACTGAAATTGCCAAATCTGTTCGGACTGCATGAGGAGAGAGGAGGAGGAAAGAAAAAGAAGGACGTAAAAAGGTTTGGGATTCATCTGTGCAACTGCCCCCAGGTTGAGACTTCCTTTGACGTTGGTTCCAGCTTTCAAAGAGCCAAGAATGACGACTCACCCCAATTCAGTTTCTCCCCCTGGCCCCTTTCAGTAGTCCTCAAAATTTGGGACAAATACAAACAGGTTTCCTTACCCATAGTAAAAATTATGAACTTACATGTAGATAGCAAAGAGAGAGAAAAGAGAAAGAGGTGAGTGAGTGAGAAATAAAATACAAATCCACAAAGATGCTCAAACAAGAACTAACAAAGATTACAGAGCTTTTAGGGTTGGCAGAGAAGTGTAGGCTGTAAAACAGGACAGAGATGAATTGAGTGGTAAGCAAAACACTGTTAAGTAGCATGAACAGAAAAATGTGAATGACAATTAAATACTTGTATATCTAATCCATCTTCTGGATAGTTCTTTTCACCTAAGAAATACCAGGTTTTGCTTTAATGAAGAGGCTATCATTGCATTCTTCTAGGCAAGTATAAGAAAATATAAATCATAAGAGAAAGGATTACTCAGCCTCTTGTGTAGCAACTGAAAAGGCAAAACTGGAGCTCTCATCCTGTCAAGCAAGGACTCCCTGCTTCAAGCACTAAACATCCTCTTTTCCCCTGAAAACTATCCTGATACTCCAACCCCATGCAACAACATTTACACAACTTCTATGGCCTTCCCACTGTGAAGAACTGAGTTGTGAGACCTGCCTTGTACCTGTCCCTTTGAAATTCTCCAAAGGCCAAGTGGAACACCCTCTGATCTACTCAGAGGTGCACCTGCTTCTCTCTTCATGCCAGATTTTGGGTGGCCAGGAAGGCCTGCTTACACTCTCTCGGACTGCCCAAGGGACCTTCCAAGTCTTCCTAAGAGTTGTTTGCATTCCTTCATCTGACATCTGCCAAGGTCAACTACGAGCAGGCCTCTTTCTTTCCCCTTCAACAGATTCCCCAACCAAATTTTGTTCTTTTAGGATTTCAGCATTATCAGTAACAACAAAATTACATCTGCATCGATGGCTGCACAGCCTTGCTTCCCTGGCACATTTCTGTCCTCGCTTCTGGTGTTCAGACAAGATTGTGTCTGGATCCAGGTTTAAAAAGCCCTTCAAAGCCCACAGCTCGTAAGGTGGTTCAGGGGCAGTGTCCTGATTTAAGCCTCTCTCTGTACTAATCTGACAAGAATGCTGTGAAGACCAAAGGGTAAAGAGTTATAATTCCTTAGTATCATAATCATAGGAGAGCAAAGGGGGTCTTGCTGCTTTTTAAAAATTAAAAATGTGTTCAAGTTCAAGAATGCTTCTCTGTTAAATTTACACAGAAAAATAATCTCAGCTCATAATGATGAACAATGACTTAACAGGAAAAATAAATCACAGCCAGAAGGCAAGTGCAGTCACTAGAAGATATAAAATATATGAAAAGTTACAATAGGGCCACAATAAAATATCCACATTTGGTGGCCTAAATCACTCTCTCGGTTAACTCCTGTACAACCCAGACATCTGCAGATGTTTCTTCCAGTCACACTTTTGCAACCACAAGGCCTAAGAAACACACTCAGTGTGCATTCTCAATGATGCATTCTCTACTCCACTGCCTTACGTGAAGAGCATGGGTGTAACCCAGGGAGAAGTCACCCGACTGGGACAAGGGAGTTTAGAAATCACCCCAGGAATGTCTCATTACAATGGGATTTGCTGACTCTTTCTACAGGCACATGCAGCACTCTTCTTTGGATTCCCTGCTTGGATTAAGGTCCCTCCATGTGAGGCACTGAATATCTGGGTTCCAGGGAGCTTGTCTCTCCCAAGGGCACAGAACCATTGCCACTTGCTGCCAAGTGCATGCAAAGGACATGATGTTTCCAGTCTCATTTCCCCAAAAGAAAAGGCTGGATCAAGAGCTTCTTGGAAGGTCCCAACAGTAAGTGGCCATCAGCTCACACTGAGGAAGGTCTAATCTGAGTTTCAGTATTGCTTTGTGCCCATAGCTTTAACCTATGAATTACCAAGTGATATTAAGGTTGGATTTGATGATCTTGGAGGTCTTTTCCAACCTTAATGATGCCACAATATGCCTTCATCATCATCCCCAAAGGGAGGGGTTGTACCAGGTGAGTCTGGCCACTGATCCTGACCAAACGTTTAAAACAGACTGGGAATTCCTAGGGAAAGTGGCAGTGAAACAAAATACCCATGGCTAAATCAACCTGTTCTCATGGTCTTCCCACAAAAGGAAACACATGCTTTGGTAAGTCGTTACTTATTTCCCTAACCTATAAACACTGTGCATCAGATTAAGCACCTCTGGGATTTGTTCAATACCAAAAGAAGATGGACATTTGAGCTATACTGTACAGCAAAATATCAGCAAGACGAGACTGAAATATGCCTTCGTTTACACCTCCAGTTGTATAGTTGTATGAAATCTTCTATGTTGTGTAGGTAGAGGATGACCTTTGTTTAAAAGGTCTTAGGTGGCTGATTTTAGAAGGTCCTAATGCTCTTGGTTTTTACCAGCTTCCAAGAAAGCTGTGAGAGCTCAGCACCTTATCCGAGTGATACAGAAAGAGTCATGCATCTTTGAAATTCTGATCTTTGACATTTTAAATTCTAGTAAAAAAAAGAGAGAGAGAGAGAGAAATTGACACTTTTGTGTAATAAATAAACTAAAAGTACAACTCCCTCAGCTTCAGTTCACCTTTTCTGCATGTGTAGCAGTGTCTTTCTTGGGTAGAAGACCAAGGCTGTGTTAGGAAAATGAGTAATTTCCAGCTGGGGCAATGTAAAAATAATAATAAAAAAAGTATTATTTGATCAAGGGAGTGATATCTTTTCCTTTCTCATATCAGTATTTGCTGCCAGATATGGGAAAGCTGTGACTCCAATCTTTAAATGCTTCTGAAAACATGATGGCTTGCAATAGAATGTGCAAGCCCTTACTTACAACCACCTCTTTGAACAGAAGCAGAGAAGGAAGGATGGTCTAGGGGCAAGTGAGGCTTTGGAGAATTATCACAAAATTCCACCAGCCCTGTGGTGAATAGCTATTCCAGAGCAGTTAGCCTGCCACAGCTATCTGGCACCACTGGCCTGATAGGTCAGTGACGAGCAACAGCGAAGAGATCTTTTAAGCCCTTCATCCTGCCAACAACTTGCCAAACCCCAAAATTCCCACATTCCTGCACCCTAGAGAAAACTGAGATTATGCAAGACCTGTTTAGAACAAACTGCTAAGAAACAAGAACACCTAGGAAGTATTCTCTGAAATTAGGGTGACTCAGAGTGAATCCCAGGGCAAGTAAGTTAGTGTGAACACTTCTGGCCAGTTGAAGGAGAACTTGGTTTTCTACAGGGCTGAAAAAGCATGAAAAAGTATAGCAGGAGACAATTGAAATGCATCACCACACTACAGCGAGGCTGTGTTCTTTTAATGGGCCCATTCCTTCAACAGATGTTTGAGCAGTGGGCTGCAGCCTGCTATAGTTGAACCCACAGAAAATGGACATGTGCATTGTTCAGTTTTTGGAAAGTACTCTGTGGCCTTTTAGAGTTGCGGTATAAATGCAAGCCATACCTGATCCCAGCTCCCAGGAATGATTAAGAGCCCGTGCCAACATCTATTCCAATTCTGATTTACAGCTCTTGTCAGTATAAATACAACTGTCCTTTTCTGCCTTGGGGAAGGGTGAACTGCCTTACAAAAAAATGCAAACCAGCCTGATCTTTTACCCAGAACACTGCTGAGTAACTAATTCTTTAACCATGCCAGTTTGGGAGGGAACAACAAAGGCAACTGGCATTTTCTTCTGGGAAGTGTTGCATATTTGGACTCTGAATCTTCTTCAAACTTTAAAAATGCTGATGGAATTTCTGGGCTTTTTTTTACTAAATATATATAATGAACTTTTGAAAAGACTTTGTTTAGACATACAATGCATTTTGGTAGGCCTATGATGCTAAGGGACAAAAAATATCCTGTTCAACACAGTTCTTAAATAACTTAAAGTCCAGTTTTGAAAATATAAATATTCAAAGGAATTCCTACCATTATGGATACTTAGCTAAACTGAACTTCCTGAATTTAAGCCATAAGTACTCAGACAAAGGTGAAATGGACAAAAACCAGATGAAGAGTCTGGAGCTATCTTCAGAAAAGCTGGTCCCATCAGTCAGCTTTGCCTTAGATTTCAAGAAGCCAGCATTAAGTGTGGGATTTCATTCTCTGCTTTGATACTCACTCCATTGTATGATTTTCTGCCTCAGCTTTCCCGTGGCACTAGGGAATAAATTCAGTTATAAAATAAACTGTTTTAAAATGACAATATGTGACTGTCACAAGAAAAAGACCTGGATCCCTGCAACACAGTTCAAAGAGGGTAGAACAGTGAAGTTCCATCAGCCCTAAGACAGTCAATATCTGAGATACAGAGAGCCTTAGCACAAAGGTTGTACCTCGAGTGAGCTTTCTTGCAACTTCTGTTCATATTTCTAAGAACCAGGAATCCTTTGGAGAAAGAAAACCAGAGAAAAGAAGGGCTCTAAAAGGAGCTTAAGAAATCTACTTTGCTGCAGCTCTCCTGCTGACCATTGAAGTTTAAATGTTTTCAGCCAAACCTTTAAAAATACTTATACATTGTGGATGTCCTCAGGGCCTTTTGTCCTTTTTATATCTAATAGCAAGACAGATATACTGCATTAGGTACAGAACACCAGATCAGCATTCTTGCTGAGCAGATGGAGCACAGATGGAGGATGCACCTGACCTCAATGCTAGAGCAAAAAGAATTGGTATGACTTAGAATCAGTCCTAGGCATTGGGATGTCAAATGTTGCTGCCACCCAGCTCTCTATCCACCACTGCTACAATGCTGCCTGAAATGCTCACAAAGCACATTTTGAAGTGCAATGGCTCCAAATTCAAGGTAATAAAACAAATCATAAGTAGTTATGTTTTTCTTGAAAATGTTTGGTAATAAACTGGTACAGTTCATGGGTTGTTGCTTCAAAAGAGTATCAGATATTTGTGGAGTTGGGATAGAGCTTGGGCGGGTAAGTTTGCTTACCACACCAGGGCAAGCTGTCTGCACTCATGAGTCAAAATATACTTGGCTTTTCTGCCCACTTGAAGTGAATCTCTCCCCTTTTAACCCTAGTGTCATAGCAGAAACTGTACAACCAGACAAATCTGGGCTTTTTTACCCCTCTTCCCTCTCCCTGTCCTCTGCAAATGGCCCCAGACTCTAGACTCATTCTCTTCACCTTTTCAGGTACTTGTATAGTCCACTTCTCCATTTTGGCAACAATTATTTTTAAAGTACCCTTTATAAACTAGAGAGATGTATGCAGAGGTGGGAAATGGCAACACAGAAAAACTGAGCCTGAGCTTTGTTTGGGTATTTTGATTCCTATTTCCTAGGAATTTAAACCAACTTTATCATCCACTTCATCTGCTAAGAAGAGTGGAAGCTCAACTGCCTGAGTACCAGGCAAAAACACTAATAAGCCAGTAAAAGGTTCAGATTATGTATTTATTCCAGTTTTTCATTGGAATAAACAGGCTATAAAGGACACAACCCAACTTGAGATAAATGGAAATTACTCTGTATCCTAAACCAAAACAAAAATTACTGAACTTGAAGCTTTAAGCAGTGCTTGGACCCCAATCTGCTTATTCTGAAGTGCAAGCACAGGCCTCAATGTCATTTCCACTATCACTTTCTTGTTTTCCTCTCCCTGCACCACATACCATACGACAGAACATATCATGAAACTGAGTATCATCTGGGTGCATACAACTAGGATGACTTGAGACTTTTCCAATAGAACATATGGCATTGGAAGATGCCGATTTATCAAAAGTGAAGCCCTGAAAATACAACAATTTCAATGAAATTTTGTTTAGGGAAAAAATTGAATGATCTGCTACAATCAAGTCAGTATTGCATCTCAATATTGCACCTTCTAGAGGGTCTTTTATTCAGATGGAATTGCATAATAGAAATTAAAAATAAAAGTAGAAGTCGGAACAAATGTAGGAAGTTTTTAATGGACTATCAATTAATTTTTTGGAGCAAAACCAGGGGCAGTTATGCCAGAAAAGGAAGAAAACACACACCAACCCTCCCTCCCCCTGAACCAACCCAGAGAATCCTACAGTGCTCTGAAAACCTGAAAATGAATTCTCTCTGTTCACCTCTTGTTCTGTGCACATGCTAAAAGAAATAAAAATCAGTTCAGCTTTGTTATGCAAATGAGAGCGGGATACTTGGAGACAGGTCTGTATTTCCTAAATGCCATGGAGCTGCAATGTTTCAGACCATCTTGGGAGTGGCAAGTGGAGGAAGTAACAGGGAGGAAATACTGGGGCTTACAGGATCTCCTGCCTAAATGCTACATATATAAACTTAAGCACTATCAGTGAAGTCTGATGAAATCCTAGGGCTACAATGATTTCTGCAGTGGCATCAGTGTGTCTGTGGGCTGGGACAAGGTCCCTTGCAGGAGGTGATAAATGGGCTGAGGTTGCACAGTCCCTCTGACCTTTTGCCTGACACTACAAGACTGGGTCTACAAGAAAATCTTGTCTGAAGCACACAATGAAAGGATGGGGCTGTGCCTCCTGATGCTGACTTCAGCTTGGCCCAGGCTGTGATGTGCTGCGCTGCTGTGGGTGAGGGCCAGCTAGGTCTGTGCTTCCCAAAGCACCACTACTGAGCCCATGGCTCTATGCAGAGTTAGCACAAGGATCAAGGTAAGTATTTCCACGCATGGAAGCACGGCAGATCCCACACAGCAATATAAGCTGAGGTTAAACTCCTCTAACTAACTCTCAAATCTCTGTCCTGATAATGTGCTAAGCCTCCAGCCCTGCATTTGTCTAAGTAGAATGGCCTCTCAGAGAAGAAACATTACGTTCTGCTCTGACTCCGTGGGGGACAGAACCACCATTCCCACAGCAATCAGAAAATGAGAGACATACGAGGACATAGCTCAGGCCTGAGAAAACCTTACCCTAATTGCTGATTACTAAAGTACCATAATGTGCTAGAGAAGAAAGGATTCCTGAGAACATCAGGACAGGACATTAGCAGATTAATATTAATCTCTAGAGTTTCAGATTCATTTCCTGTCCATGCTAATGTCCTTTTGATTACTGCAGAAAACAATCACACAAAAAAGTTCAATTACAAACATGAGAAGAGACTTAAAATATTAACATTTTTGAAGCTTTCAACCAAATACGTGTAATTAAATGAAAACCTAGGCTAATGCAATGTTAAAGTTGAGATTTTAATTGTGCAAAGGTCATAGAGTTTAGCATCAAAGTTCATCAGTACATTTAATCGTACTGGACCAAATTCTGCTCTCAGTTACATTGGCTTAAACTTACAAAATCTTTACTTTAGTAAGTAAAAATTGTTATATTGTTGTCCTACATCAGTGTGCATAAACATTAGAACTTCCTCACAATGTATGCAACACACAAAGCATTACATGTGTACTAAAAGGCACATTGCAGACATGAGACAAAGCATAGTTGAATTTAATTACATTGTCTATGCAGAAGTCCAAAGAAAAAAAAGAAGAAGAAGAAAGAAAGCACTGCCGTTTCAATTGCACAAGACTTTCTCACTTGTCAAATTATTGCACATTGTCCAGGACAGCATGATGAAAAATTGTATCCCATGCCTGGAAGACAGAAGAAGTATATTCACTGTGCTGTTGCACAAGCAATATCTGAATCTTCACACCGAGTTAGCATAATCACACAACTAAAGACCTATATTCAAAAGACGGCCTCATTTTGTCTATCTAACCTTGCACTGTCTTGCAAGTCTGACTTGCATATGCAGTGCCAGCTATCCACTAGAACCACAAGGGACTGAGCTGTTGTTTTCCTGCAGAGAACAATGTGCTGAACTCCGAAAGCTTTTGCACCCATAAACAGTCCTGTTTGTAAGCTCAGTGCAACAAACAAGTGTGCCTGTCTGCACAAAACTGCATGTGAACAAACCTTGCTTGAAGCCTGTCTAAAAATCTGGTATAAAATGTCCTCATTCTCTTTTAAAAGACAACGTAATTTAAAACAGGAGAAAACAGAATAATAATGTACTTTATTGGAATAAGTAGGTCATCAAAAAATAAATGCGCCTACGTTTATTGGAACGTCTAGTCCTCATAAATGGCTTAATGGATTTTTTTCAACCTTACTAAAACATTATTCACCTCTGAGCTTAGAACAAGCTTGAGAAATTTCAGCCAAAAAGGTAATTGTTTCAGAAAGTTATAAACCACCAAAGATAGGGGGCTTGCAATAAAAGTGCTGTCTCAACCATAACTACAATAAATACAGCTAATGAATAAATGTGGTCTGGCAAGAACAAATAAAATATGAAAAGTCTAATGTGGCCTGCACAAAATGCAGGAAGGTAATTGAGTGAGTAAATGCCAAATGAAGGATGGTCCTGTCTTCTGAAGAATTCAGCTCAGTGCAAGATTCAGTGCAGGACCTCAGGACCCAAAAGCAAGATTTTGAAGTGAAGGAAAACCTCTCCTTATTTATTAACAGCAGTTGTCTCCAAAGCCTGCAAGCAATAATGATGCATCAAAGATCACAATTTAGAACTCCCTGCAGTGGTTATGTCTAGCTGAAACACTGACAAGACCCCTCCTTCATTCTCTTCCACAGCTTCCTGTGCTCAAACAGTACCAATCTGCACAAACATCCAGATGCTCTTTCCAGTGGTAGCTCCTTCTGTGGCAACCCTCTAACCTAACTCCTGTCTTAGTCATATTGGGTACCTGCAGTACAATTATGTGTACACATCACATCCTTGTGCTCTAGAACTGCACAGACAGGCAGACTCAGGCACTGCTTTCCAACAACTTTATCATCTTGTGATACAGTCACAAGTGCCTGTTCATACACATGCATGTGCAGTCTCAAAAATCCCATACAAAACTGTAGGATTATTTTAAATTGGGCTTAAACATCCACTGTAAACAACTTGAAGGTGTGCATTCCCTAATGCCATCTAGATACCACCAAAATTTTCCTCTACCAATTCTTCTTGAAAAATATAGTGCAGAAATTTTGGGAGAAAAGTTAATCTTATATCACTTGGATTCAAGATATGTAGACAGAAAATTACACAAGAAAATCTTCAACATGACCATTGATTCTGCCTTGAAATCCAGCCACATTAATACTTCAGTGTGACCTCTTTTGGTTCAGCTGTGGAATGTGGTACTTCAATTAAAATGTCGTTCTCCCGGTCCTAAGGCGTCATTTGAGGAGGATTTGGCAACTGAGAGAGGTGTTGTTTATTCCTCAGCTGCCGGGATGTTATAAACTTCTCCACCAAAATAAACTAACAAAATCAAACAAATTCCCAACTGTGATAAACTATAACAAGTTGCTCAACTTGTGAAATTGTAAGTGAAAAGGAATTAGAACTCCACAGCTGATATTTATACCTTCCAGGTAGGGAAGTCAAGGGAGAATTTGAATGAGGGAAAGATGGTGGAGTCCTTGTATTATCTCAGCCTTTACAAGAAAGATGCTGTTAAGGATGCTGGACCACCATTTCTTTAGACAATTCTACTGAACTTCCTATATTGCAGAAAAAGGAAAGAAAGTACATAACAATGTAACTCACGGTTGCCTTAACGAGTGTTGCACTAGCAAACGGTGGCACATTTTTTAAAATATTAAATCTTTAGTTCAGTCAAGGTCTTCCTCAAATCCTACACATAAGCAGCCTTTTGCAAGTTTTTTAACAGCTAAAATCCCACAAATGTCTCATATTGTAATTCACTCTGCTATACGCTTTGTATAGAATACCAGCTTCATCTAGAAAAGTGAGCATTGGCAGTTGTCAGAGAACTAAACTAACTCTGTCAAACAAACTCTAGGAAGAAATGTAATTCAATGCCTGTCTTTTAAAAGTACTTCTTCCGTTAGAAGGTTCCCAAAACCTATTTATTGATATTTTTAGGAGTTCTGAAATGCCATTAATCTGATTTAAGGCACAGTGACTTAGGTGGGAATTTCTCTATTAACCCAACATTTTTTTATGTGGTCCTTCTGGAAAATAGCAGTAAATAAAAAAGATACATATGAAATCATGGTATGTTATTTCATCTTTTAACTATTTCTTATAGCATGCCATCTAAACCACTTCCAAAACACTTTCCAAATTATGAAAACTCCCAAATTCTTGCAAAATGTCGAGTGTGTTGAATTTCTCCTTTTGTAACTGCAAGTATTCTATTGCTATTTGACAGAGCTACTTTGCTGGAAAATCTCTGTATTTCTGCTTCAGTCACTAGAGTAAGGGTATCTATAGCTTTGCAATTTTTAGATTCAGGTTTGTTTAGATATTTTACAATTCAGAGGTTTTTTAGATATTTTACAATTCAAAAACCCTGAAGAATGAGACCTGTTACAAGGAGAGATGTTTCCATTTGATTTGGTTTAAAAACCTGTGTTTGAAATTTTAGAACATCAACACCCTTATAGAAAAAGTTAACCACACACAGGGATAAAGCTCTTACTTTCATGAATTATCACAAACAAAGGGCTGGATATTTTGCAAGTATAACTTAGCATGTTTCAACTAAGATCTAAATAATCATACTGATTTTACAACATCTAAAAATGTGGCCAGACATTCTTTTGGCTAGTCGATGTGCTATTTCAACAGCTTGGTGTTTTATCATTTCCTTCTTGCTTCATACTTAGAGCCATCTTTTCTCTATCAGTGTCACTAAATGTACCATTTGGAAGCACGTAATAGTCAAAACACAGCATAAAGGAGAGCTTTTCTTTCTGCCTGGACTGGTGACGTAGGTATCTTCTTCTGAGAGGCTGTTTGTCAAGCCAAGCTATGCTGAATGCTGAATGGCTCAAGTTCACATTGCAGCTGATTTGTCTGCTCAGGATTTCAGTGTGAACGTGAAGCCTGCCATCCTTCAGATCCATCTCATCCCTGCTCAGCAAGCACAACACAATGACAACACTGTGGCTTTCAGTGCAATGCTCATTGTACAGGCTTTCTCTACCCTTTGCAAAGTCAGTTCAAATTTCCTGTTTTCCCAGTTCCCTCTTATTTACGCCCTCTTCTCAATACTTTTGTACTTCTTGGTGCTTTGAAAGAAGCAGGCCATATCACATCCTCACAATGCTTCATACAGGAGAAGCCTAGAGGGCACTCACAACTCGGGTGGGCGAGCTGGCAAGCCTTGGAGGTGGCAACGAAGATCTTTAGAGAAATTTTTATAATCAAACATAACAGCAGGCAGCGACCAGAATTTCAAAAGGCACCCAAGTGCCAAAGGAACGACCCTAACCTGCTAATGCACTCTTGAAAGTTCCTTCAGGCAATCAGTGACATCTTTACACATCTAAATGCTATTGATAATCTGGCATCCAACAATTAGATCCCTCCATTGCAGAGTTCCTGGAGATGGGAAAAGTGACAACAGCGTGCATGTGTTGCCAAATGCAACACACAAAACCCTGCTGTAAGGGCTGACATTTATCTCTAATCCTGAATATCAAGGTACGATCAAGAGAGGCTACACTGTCCATCATGCAGCAATCCACTGTCTGGTTCTAGGTACCAGATCATCCCTGCATGCTACAGACATAACTGCAATCTATTTCTTTTCTGTATGAACTGAGGGTGTTTGTGAAGCTCCAGACATTATTTGCCCAAGGCAAAATTTCCATTTACTTCACGGGTTCAGAAAGTATTGTTCGTTTACTTTAGTATTGTTCATTTGCTTTATTATAAGCCTTTGTTCCAGTTTCAAAATATAGCAAATCTAAGAATTAAGAAATATGCCTCCTCAGTCAGATGTCTGGGTATCACCAAAAATCAGGATGGCAGACCATTCTGAATCCCTGTTTTACAGGAAAAATCAGTTCAGGAAATTGTTTCATTTAGAGAATGATGTTTGCAATTCAAAGGATCAAACAAAAAATAAAACAAAAAAGGGACAAAGCCTAAATTCAATGATTAGTTCAGATAAGCAAGTGGTTAAACCCAGTCAGAAATCAAGGTTGCTCTCCAGTTTAATTTGATTTTGCTCTCTAAAAAAGAGCACTGAGCTCTTCTTTTACAGAGAGCTAAATACCAGATATTCCTGAAGCATTATGAGAGTGAAGAAAGGATTCATGAGAGCTTTCTTCTCTGAACCTCTTTATTTATCTGACTGGGATCAGGTATAACACTGTCATCAGCACTTGCTCAGCTCCAAAGTCCTGGGTGCATTGTGCCCACTGGCATCTCCGGACTCCCAAGGGGGATGACTGTCTGTTGAAGAGCAGTGCCAGCCTCCTCCTATTCCCCCATTCCTGCTGGCACCCTGAGGCAAGCATCTGGGAGTGTACGCTGCCCCTCTCTGAAGCAGGTGCAAAGAATGGTAGTCAGTGTGTCTGCTCCCCATGAGCCTGCTGCAGGCAGACAGAAAAGCCTGGAAATCCCTCCAGTAACCCTCCTGGGGGAGAATGAGAATTTAGCCAAGTGCACTTAAGACCAAAATTGTTGCAGAAAGGAGACACATACACTTGTTAAAATCCGTCTCTAACATTCCCTCCCATCCTCCCCTTACTGTGGACCGATCTGGATTTCTAAAGAGTATAATTATGTCTTGCACAATGATTATGAGCTTTGGGAGCTCTCAGAGAAAATTTCCTCACTGCACATGTGGCCATTGGCTGACATACCAAACATGTATCACTCTATTTTTTATTTATTTATTTTTTTTACTCTGCATTTTGCTGAAAGAAAGAGGCCAAAGAGAAAGGACAGACGCTCGAGCCCAGGGCCAGGTTCTGCACTAACCTGGTGTATCCTGAAAGCCAAAGGGAAGAGCCATTAGAATGGCTTTTGTTTCCAAAGACTCCTGTTCCTCTGTCTGCCTTCCCACTACCAACAGCAGGACATCTAATCTATCTGTATATTACCAAGAGACCCTATACCCAAGGATTATTGACAGATTCTTGATCTACCCCACTTATTTTAAGTTTTCCTTTAAGAGCCATATAAAATAGATTCTGTCTTCCCTAAGGCAGATGCTCGGAATTCACTGTAAGCCCATGCAATGACATCAAGGTTTACAATCATTCTCAAGCTACCTGGAAGCTTTGAAAAAACCCCACTGACCGGCAAAATGCTAACAGCAAAAATTACTATAACACACTATCCTCTTCTCTTGAATGCGTCACTGATGGGCTGGACATGAACTTTGTCAATGGGAGATGTCTTTGTACTGAGTACAATTAATGTTTTTATTAAAAAAAATCTTTCCTGAATGAGAGAACACATTGTCCACTCATGTGAAAATGGCACCACTATTTATCACAAATGATCCAGCCAGTCAAGAATAAAAGAAATTATTTCACCTGAAAGCTGTGAAAATTTCAAGGCATGTAAAGAATAGCATCAGTCATCTTGTATGGCTGAGGGTAATGGACATCATCTTTTTCCCATCCCAGTCACCATCTTTCCCATTTTGAAAGGGCCTCCAAAGATGAAAATGAACTTGACAATCATTCTGCAAGGCAAACTCATCCTGATTCTTCCAGTCACTTTGTAATTCACTGCAGATGGTAAGAGTGAGATGTTTACTGGCTGGCAGGTAATGAGCCTCGTTGTAGATAATAGTGATGGACGGGCAATCTTGCCTGCTGACAAGGAGGCAACTCAACATGGGCACATGGCATTCATCCATGACTTCATGGAAAAGGATAGCTGTGACAATGTACACGGGTTGTGAACTACCCTCCTCTGTTAATGTCAGCATGCAGCTACACTTAAGCCTTTCCCGTTCACATTTAAGTAGCACAGAATTGATCCTGACTGTCCATGAAAGTACAATAGTCAGATTTGTGACCTAATGTTTACTCTTCTATAAGAAGAAACTTGATCTGTTTAAACATCTAGATATTCCCTCTTCCCAGGTAATGCCATTCATCACAGCTGTCAGTGCTTCTTTAAAAGAGAAATGACCCTCAGGCTAGTATAAAACTGTAGAAGAACTACGCACACCTTTGCCAAAAGAACAAATAGCTCCTTTTTTTTTTCACTGGGCTTGTATACACTTTGTGATAGGCCTACACACACTGAATTACAAATCAGTATTTCCATTTCCCCACCTCCATATAAAGCAACTCATATTAAGACCTACACAGTGCCCTGCTTTTTCTTTAATCTCAGACATAAGGGTGGTGGATTTGGACAAGCTCAGGCATTTGATGAGATATACTTAAGCAGCTGGTTCCAAGGGAAAATCAGAGTAATTCAGAAATGCAACAGAAGAAAACAGAAAAGCTCTAACTCCGTTTCTCCTCTCCTTGTAACTTTATGAAGTAAAAATAAAAAATCATACACTCAACCAAATACGACAGATGTCCTTTGTTTCACCAGGATATATTCCTCCTGAGGAAAGTGGGTATGGCTAATATTAATAAAATATACATTTAAAAAATACATTTGTTTCTATACATATATGTAAATATACACACATGTAAACATGGATATTGTTATTCCACAGACAGACACTTGGTCTGAGTTTTCCTTTTCTGAATTGAATATCCTTGCCCTCCTTCCCTGGTGAAATCTGATCATTTGTACTGTACCCAGGCTTCAAGACGTGATAAATGATCCCAGCGCTATGCAAGTTTCATCCAAAACCTGTCTCTTCATAGATTCACTCCACATATTCTTTCTACTTTAAAGACTCATGTGATCATCGCTTTGATCCGTTCTCCCTCAGCTCTATTAGGGGCACCATCTCTTCAGGGCTTGCAGCTTATAAAAAGACCACCATATTTTGATATGCCTTTGATGTTGTCTTCCAAAGTATCTTTGATTTTTAAGTTCTGTTCAACTCTTTCACCATTAACCTTGATTACACTTAGGAATTAATAGATCTATAGTTTTATTGGAAGGCTAACTTAGAAATTCTGTTTTCTCTGGCACTATTTTTCCCCTCTCAGCTGGAAAGGTAGGTGAAACACTACAAAGAAACTGACCAGTGCTCTAAAAAAACCAAAGAAACTATAGATAAGCTAATAGCTTCCTCGAGTTTTGAGCAAGTCTTTCACTGAATCATTAAGCTGCCAGCAAATGAAGTGGTTCTGCAGGATGATAATGAGCCACACAGACCCTCCACATGGCCACTGGTGACCGAGAGCTGTAACTAATGGATGACTACTCAGTAGGACTGTGGTCTCAGTCCTGTGCTTGAAGACTGTCTCCTCCACACAGGACACTTGGCATTTCTCCTTCTTTTGACACTCAGTAAAGATGCTGAAACTGTAGAGGCCAAAGGAACCATATAATTTGAAGTAAACTAAACATAGAGCAGCAAAATACATTCTCAAGAGGAGAAACTGGCACTGTCTTTCAAGTTTCTTTAGTAGATATTTTCAATTTTTAGCTTATGATATTTGAGATTTATTCCCCCTCCTCAGGCACCACTAAGTGTGACTGAAGATTCATTTTTGCTGGTATAAAGAGACAGATGAAGGCTAAAATCAGGTCAGCCATATACCCATGCACACTTCCCCCACCCCCAGATTTATTTATACACCCTAACTACATTCAGGTGACATTCGGATACATTTCAGGTTCTTGAAAAAGAACTAGCTTCCACAGACAGAGCTCTGTATCTCAGTGTGCCTTCCCTTCATTTAGAACTATCCTGCTTTTCCTTCACAACATTTATTTCCTATTCTTCTGAGGAACAACTTAGTAGACTTTACCCCCTCTCCTCAGTTAAACAGAACTGCTTCTGATGAAGACAAACACACGAAGTCCTTGCAGCAGCTGGCATGGGCAAACCCATCCCTTTCGGTAACTGCATAGGGCCATCACTGCAGCCTGTCGCCCTTGCTAAGGCACCACCACACAGTTGAAGGGTTCCTTCCCAAGAGCACTCGTAATGCTGCCACAGCTATCATTCTGGGCTAACGCTCTAACACCTAACCCTTGGGACACGCGGAGCTTCCGGCGAGGCACTGCGATGAGAGGATCCAAATGCAGCTCATCAGATCCGTGCCCTCTCCAGCGATCCTTCCTTATCACTCATCGCACTTGCTATCTCAAACATCTTTGGCACAGAAGCACAGGCTGGGCGCTACAGGACCTGTTCACAGCACTTCTCACCCTCCACCGCTGAAGTGCACAGTCTCACGTTGTAGCAAGAGAGTCCCAGCCCGGGCTCCCCGCGCAGCCCCATGGCCCGGCACAGTTCCGACTGTATCACGCCTTTCCCGGAATCTTAGCCCCGCTGGAAAGCATTCAGCATTGAGAGGACCCATCTTTATGCTGATAACACTAAAATATAAAATAATGCCAACAGCTGGTGCTACAAATGGCTTTTAAAAACGATATTCATTCACTAAAATTCCTCTTGCTACTTTTGACATGAAACACGCAGTCTCTAATTATTCTGATCAAGACGGTGAAATACAAAAACAAACTTTAATTGTGTTTAACAGATATTTAATCAGGACTCACTGAACTACAGATTAAAGCTGAAATTCATAAACCATAATTACCCAATTGTCGCAAGCTTTTTGGTCCACATTCTGCTTCCGTCTGGGCGTCTGGCACTTTGCCCCGAATTTCTTATAGTGTCTTCTCAGTTTCATTGCTGTTCATGTTTTCCAGCAGAGATTTAGCACAGATTATAAAATATCTGTTCTTGGCAACTTTATTAGTTGTTTTTTCTTAAAAAGATTGTATCCCACCTATCCCCATTCTGGGGCTGAATGAACAGGCATATACCATGGGTTTTTTCTTGTCATGACCTGTCCTTCCCAACTGCCAGGGTAATCACCTGTCCTACTCTGGTCCTGATTCCCTGACCATGGCCCTGCCAGCAGAGCATCATCCAGATATTGCTTTGAGTGTGTCATGCAACATAACTACCATGAATTACTCCTTCCTTTCTCCAGAGACAGAACTGGGTGCAATACGGTTTCCTGTTTTGGTAGGGGCTTTTTTATGTGCTTGATGCTCTGTACTTACATTTAAGAAGACATGATAAAAGAAATGCACTTCCCATGGGAACCAGGGGGTGGTAACCACCAGTTCCTCAGGGATGTAACTGCATGGGTTCAGACTGCCTCCCAAGCAAGTGACAGATTGTCCTTTAGCACAGAGACACTGATTGTGCCAGATAAGCCTGGCTGTTGACTGCAGTTTTCTGGGAACCTCCATACATAGTGTGCAGGTTATGTCAGTACCCCAAAGGCAAGGATTCCCCCCCCAGGAAGCATTCTCAGGACATTGCAAGGGAAGATTATGTGGCCTTTCAGACACAGGAAAAACAGCTTAACAAACTCTGGGTCAGGGTGGTGAAAACAAAGACACTTCACCTTATCAGAACAGGGAAGGGGGTTCCACGCATCCAGCCTGCCCTGTTGTGGGGAAACACAGAACTCCTGTCAGCCTTAATGCCTCAGAAATTTGTGCCATGAGACAGAATGGAGTGAGATATGGAAAAGATGACAGTGTGGAAGATGGGACTTCAGCTCTCTGTTAAGATACAAAAAAGAGTGAGCTTGATTAAAAACCAGGATGGCCGCCTACTTGTACTTGCTATTGCTTTTTCTCTTAATAGCTGGAGTGCTCCTGAAGAATTTCTAGTCTGGGTGAAGATATATGGAACCACATACTGAAGTTTTGGCAGAGGTATTAGTCCTTCATGGCCATTCATAAAGTTCAAACAATTTGCTGACAGTAAGTATGAGAATACAGGCTAAACCTTTACCTATTCCTTTGGACCTGTTCTTAGCTAATGCGCAAAACATACATGTCTTTTTTTTTTTTTTCTCTTTTGCATCTTTCAGACATTTTTCATCATCAAAAATAGTACTTCATACATTTATTTCTATTATGGTCATTATGCCCTATTTCCACTTCCATTTCTTTAGAAGAAGCAGGCAGTGAACCAGTCACATACCTTCTTCATTAGCTCCTTCAGAGCAAGTCCTAAACAAGAAGCAGCGTACCACCTTAGTAGTCACTGCTGCATATATATCAAACTGCTTTTTTTTGTTTGTTTGCTTCTGAAAGCTCCTCTAAGCTTTCATGACTTGACAGTCTCTGCAAGAACCCATATCTCACATTTCACAGCAGTCAGATGTGAACACAGAAATACAGGGAGAAGTATGCTATTTCTTTTGTTTCTTTTCCTACAGAAGACAGATTTGATTCTTTCTGTTAGCCACACAGTCTGAAGTCCAGTCACAGTTCAGTCTTTCCAGCCTATGCAGAAGTCTGACAAGAACACGGGATGGTGATGACTTGCCATACATTGCAAGCCTGATTTTTCACAGGCAAATTGTTTTCCAGTTTGGCACAGTTGTTTGTCCAAGGGTTTCAAGCTCTGTATTTACACAGTGATAAAGAAATTGCTATCCAGTGTTAGTGTCATTCTTCATTCAGACTGTTCCTCTGAAAACAGCCTACAGCCTCTGAGATGTGAAATGTATTGTTTTAATGTAGTCAAGGTCCCTGCCTGCAACATTGCTAAATCTATTTAGCAGATTCTTCCTGCTATAATCTGTCCCCAGACCTGAAGAAGCTCAGTGATTTTAAGTGTTTTAAGCTAATGATAATGGTTAGTGCTGAGAACAGATGTACCTGGCTGTGGTGTGATGTATTCTATTAGACTGTTAGGAGCTGTGTATTCATATTGACTTAACATTTTATGCCTATTTTCAAGGTGTGATGGCTGCATGGGGTGCAGTCTGGTTTTTTTGCCCTCACATACGATGTACTGTTTGCCTGTGCTTTTCATACATGGTGACTGTATGGAGAGATGAAGAACATGTGCATGTTTGTTCTTCCCAAGATTTTGTATGTCTATTCTTGCTGTCCACTGGCACAATTATGGGAAGCAATAATGTATACCTGTATTCAGACTACACCATAACCCAGAAAATGGTTGCACAGATTAGATGTGCATGCAGAGAGTTTGATGACTATGCTGTGTATTACAGAAGTTTACTTTCCCTGGTGTGCAGGCATTGTGCATGACTGAATTCCCTATAACTGGTGGTTGCACTGATAACATGCCAAGTAGAAGCTGTTTTACTGTTCTTCTCTATCTGTAACACAACAGAGTGTAAAACTCCTCAGTTGTGTCAATAAATGGTGCTACACTTCCCTTCAGCACAATGAAGTGAAATTTCCACTAAGAATGATTTTCCTGATCATATTGGAGGCTTGGTTTTGCCATTCACAAACATCTGCTATTGCCTCCCTCTGGGGACAATGCACCGTTTTGGGCTGTGATGTAGAGGAGGTTTTATATCTTAAGACCCCACCACAAATAAGCAAACCCTTCCTGCTCACACAGACCCTGATCTTCTGCTAGTGGGGGTTACAGTTCAGTTCTTGCAGTATAAATGCAACCTTAACTGTTCCACATTATCATAGTGCAACAGGAGATTTGTCTACTGAAAATGAAGGCAGTCTCCTTGAACAAATCTCACGCCACCTCTTCCCTGTGAGGATCAAAAAGGCAGACACAAATGGAAACCCATGTGGGGCTCTGGCAGAGGGACCATTCTCCACACTGACTAAATGAATGGAACTTTTAAAGAAAGATCCAACAAAGTTAAAATCCAAAACTATTTAAACAATCATAATCATGGACAGGTTGAGAGATACGCAAACACATGACAAGACACAAGATCTCAAGAAACATTTAAATTACTATCCTGATCTGGAAAGATTAACTGAAGGTGCCAAAGTCCAGCTCTGGACCAGCACACCACCAGTTCAAGTTCTGAACAATACTTTGAGCAGTTCTTGCGCTACAGGGCAGTGCAGTGATGTGCTGCAGTGCTAGAAACATGAGGTTAAAAGGTTAAATTCAGAAGCCTAATTTTCTCTGATAGTTTGGCCAACTTGGCTAAAGCAGAGCCCAAGTAAATGACAGGTACTATAAGATTAATTCTATAGCTTCATGTCTCTCAATCAAAGAATGACAGCAGTATCAAAAATTTAATTTTCATTTCAGTACAAAGGACAGTTACTCAGATGTAAATGATATACATTCTCTCCAATCCCTAAACCATGTTCTGGGCTCTCTGTCTCTTTGAAAACAGGAATGCATTCTTATGAAAATATTACAGGCTAAATACCTAGGCCATTGCTTCATGAAGCAGGTAACTTTACTATGAAAAGAAAGAATATAATCTAATCCTGACCTTTGAGGTTCTGCCTATACATTTCTCATTTTTTCTCTCTTGTTACCCCAGTTCCTTACTAAGCTCATCTACCACAGAAGTCAATTTGCCCTGCATAGACCCTCAGAACATGTTCTATAAACATATTCCCTTCTCTCAAACCCCTCTTTTCCCTGACAGGACTTTATACAGATGTATAGGGAAAAAAAGGCCTAGCATCTGACTTTTAATAAGAATCTCAAAGAGAATACACACAAAGTGGATTAAGATTTTCTCTCTGGTACTCAAAAGGAGGCAAATGTTGTTAGCCCACTGCTAGGAGACTGGTCTATATGTGAAACTGGGATTTCTGTTCCTGCAGCCAGTACAGCCACTTCTCCCTTACATTTTACATTCCAGCTAATAAGGTTCATATTTTTGGGTCCATCTTTGCTGGAAGTCATGACTGTGGAGTTGGGTATTCCTCAATAAAAAAACCCCAGAACAGCTTAAGTGGCAGTAATCTGGGATCTTACACACTGGGACATGACACTGTACCAGCTATGCTTGGCTCACATTTTTAAGGCATCTTTCTCAGCTATGAGGTTGAGAAATTTCTGTGGCTTAGGCTGTAAGTGCAAATTGCTGTTGATAGAATTTAAACTGAAGTTCATGATGCCAAATATCATATGAGAGGCTCTAAAAATGCTTCCTTACCGTACATCACTCTAGCCATCCTACTCATCTCCTGTTTGTTTCTGATATGCACACGTTACCCTGCGTATGTTAGACAGTGGGTCTTTGCAAGAGGCAGCCTGGACTTAGCCAACAGTGCCTTTTAAACTTCAAGCAATAATAGTGACTATTACCTGGCAACTTCAAAATCCATGACCATAACCTCTCAGGCAAATAGAACAGCCCTGCAGGACCATCCCAGGCAAGGGGCAGGATGGGGGTTTTTTGTGTAAACCAGCACACAGAGGGACATGTAGGGACAGTGGGAGAGGAGCAAGGCACTGGGGGGGCTGCTGAATGACAAGAGGCCTCAAGGCAAAATCAACAGACACACAGAGACACCCTGCTACACCTCCCAGCACAGAGCCCCTGCATGATGCCTGAATTGGCTACCTGGAAACAGAGGCTAGACAGGAGTAAGGGAATAAAGGTGGATATATATTTGAAAGCTTTCAAAGGTACACCCTGGGGAGCACACCCTGGGCTACCAGACCCCAAGATCGACCCCAAGATGGACGACAAGTCACGAGTTCTTCACACAGTTATAGGTTTTGGTACATTAGCATATCAGCATAAATTCGCCAATTAAACTTTAGCTGCTGATGTAACTCTCCCCAGCTTGCCCCCCTTTCTCAAGATGTTGGTTTACACATTCTGGGCCCAGGACAGTCTGAGTGTCCTTGGAGAGCAGGCGTGAAGAGGCTTGTTTTGTCTATCTTAGCATGACAGCAGCAGCTAACAGGTTACAAGACAGTTCAGAGTTACACACTAAGTACTACAGGATTTGAAAAACATGGAAGCTAAAATCCAAGGCAACAGGCAAGGCAGTGATTTCACCAGCACACAGAGGCAAAGGACTGAATTTCTTCTCCTCACAAGGACCAGAGCCCACGGAGGAGGAGTGAGGAGCAGGGGGTGCAACAAGGGCAACAGAAGAGACATGAGATAGACCACTGTTTTCTACCCCAAGGTCTAACATGAGAGGGAAAGTACTCAGCTTCTTTAAATGTCATTGGACATGAATTCTCTCCAGCAGGCAGTGAGGCCAGAGCTCCTCCACACTGACAGGGCAAGTGGCAAAGCTGGCACTGCAGCCAGCTGAGCCAGGACCTGGTCACAAACCACAAACATGTGCTGTGTGGCAGGTAAGGTGTGCCATGGCTGGCAAGAGAGCTGAACATCTGCCTTTTCCCACCTGGGGAAGCAGTTGTGCCAATTACCACACCGATGGCAACTCGTGGCCCAGAACTAAAACAAACCTGACTGTCTCCATGCCAGGGAAGGGACCAGGGGCCTGGGGAAGATGGTGCCACACCCACAGTGTAGGACAGGGAGGATGATGCTGTTCTGTAAGCAAACAGGAACTGTTTATGCAACCAAAAAGGAAAAACGTGAAAATGTCAAAAACCTATTTTGGCATGAGGGAGAAAGGAAAGCATTCATTAATTTCTAATAACAGTCTTTATTCTTGTAACAAACTTTATAAACTGACCAGAGTTCACTTGTAACCTGTTTGTAAACCCAACACTCTGAAGAAACTTCTTATAAGGGAGGAGAAAATCCCAAATTATTAAAAATGACCTTAGGCTGTGCTTTCAGGTTTTGGTTTGAATCCAGTACCCACAAGAGAAACCTTTCAACAGAAGGCACCAAGGAATTCTCATGGAATAGCTACAGGATCAGGACACACATTTCCAGTAAAAGCTGGCTTTTCTTTCCCCTCCTTCCAATCTCCTTATTCCCAAAAGATACCAAGAAAACACAAGATTGTTGGGATTTCTATAAGAAGATTTGGCAGGTTTTTCATATTTGTTTAGACTGTAAGATATAATTTGAATTTAGGTCTTGCCTTTCTCTCTCTCTGAGAAGAAGAATGAGTTGTTTGTTCTCTGAATAAGTATTTGTTATTAGTGGATCAGACATGGATAAGGTATATTATTACAACCACGTTTGTTAGGTATGATTTACATTGTTTGCTGCATATCATCTTAGGCTGTCTTTAATTTTGTTATACTTTAGGGGGTTTTTGTTTGGGTTTATGCATTTAGTCACAGTTGGTTGTGTTTTGAACTTTGAAAAAAATTAATACAAAGGAAATTAAAAAAAGAAAAAGAAAATATTTTCAAAATGATGTGGAAATCAAATCTATCCCTGAGTAATTTGATTTGTAGGAAATGGAGAGCAAAGCATTACAAAGCATTACAAACAGAATGCCTTGAAGTGCATCATAATTACTTACATGTGCAAATGCATTGTCTAGGTTTAGGAATTCAGTTAATAATAGTCATAATAATTCTATGCCCTTACACCAGGTCTTTCATCCAAGCATCTCCAGGTTTGTGTAAGCAATCATTAACTAATGCCTGGGTACCTGTAAGTCCTCTGCTGCCCTTATGGATGGAGAAATAGGGGTAGAAGCTCTCCAGGGTCAAGGAAAAACTATTATTTGCTCTACAGGTGGAAGAGAACAGCAGATGATCATCTTGTAACTACAGTTAGATCAGAGGTGCAGGAATTTGTAGCTGATCTGACATTTCTACAACTTTGTGGCTCTGTAAGAATGAAGGAGTGCAACAAATGTTTATCTTACACCTTGTGCTCCACAAAGTTTAAAGGTTGAAAATTGACATAAATCAGATCCATGCCCCATCCTTGGTGGAACACTGGTATATACAAAAACATACCAATGTCTTGTATCAAAGCACAAAGATTAACAAATTTGCCTTGTTTGGAAGTGTTTACCAGTGCAAATGGTTTTCATCTGAGGCTCCACAAATGGATTTCAGACTAGGCATCCTTTGTGGAAATCTGGGCTGAATGTGGAAGGAATCTGGAAAAGGGTATTCTCTAAAGTTCAGTTGTTAAAGAAAGTCCCAAACACCAATTTTGTGCTTGTAGATTATTGTCACATTGATCTCTTAACAGATCTGAAACTCTTAACAAAAATCTGAGCATGCCATATTACCCATAAGCTTTTCCACAATTGCAGGCTGTGAAGAAATGCTGGATTTTATACTCTTCTACTGTTTAATTCCATGCCACTTCCTACGTGTACACCTACATTGCTCTCTCTCACAGCTCATGAGAGGAACCCACGGTTTCTGCAGCCCAGGCCCTTAACACTCGATTCTTATTTTACAAGAATGTATGCTTTCCTGCTTCTCCAGATGACCAAAACCCCAGACTGCCAAATATTTCTGCCGTTTCACTTAGCCATGCAATAATTCTAGTGCTTTGAGCTAGTACCTGCTAAAATAGCAGTAAGTTACTGACCCACACAGACACACATCTGCCTGTTTGAGGGGTTTGACATTCACAAATCCCATTTTCTCTTAGCTTACATTTCTGTGCTCCCCGTAGCTGCAACAAGAAAGTGTCTCTCCTTACATTTTTATTACCTGTTATGCTGTATACTAATAAAAACACTGGATATTATTTATTTGTCTGGCTGACTGACAAAGCCAGGCATCAAAGCATCATTCCAGTGTCACATACTTCAATGCTCTAATCTTTCAGAACTTGTAAAGCAATCTCTTACGGCGCTTTGTGGGCTGTGAGATCACCCTGACAAACTGTGATAATGTTGGCAATCTCCAAATGGGTGTTCATTTGCAATCTTACTACAGAGGAATTGCTATGTTTCCAAATTTGAGGGCTTGACATAATCTGTCTTCACAAAGCTATCAGGGTCTGTCATAAGGCTGTCTGTGACCCAGGGATTTTATAGGGTCAATATCTATCCCCAGTGAAACTTCATTGCAAGCAGTGGAATTACCTAGAGGATGACTTTCTCTATCTGCTTTCTTTCTCTTTATTTAAAATACCCCTTCTTTGTATTATATTTTTTGAAGTACAAACAGCACCTCCTAAAACATCTGAGCCAGGTAAGGGAGACTGCTCCTCCAAATCATGGCCAGTTTCTTACAGTTCATGCCAAACCCTCTGCTCCCCTCATCGCACTGAGTGACTGAGAAACAATGCAAATGTCAGGTCAAGCTACAGAGATATTGCCATCAACTCTTCCCTTCCGTATGCTCCCAGCACTGGCAGTCTCTGGGCTGCAGTCCACAGGATATCCACAATTATGGCCCAGATTGAGGGAGGGGTAGAAAAACGATGGTACTCTGCCAATTATGTCAGAACCTAAACTTGATCCATTTTAAAACTGAAGCTGGGGACTGTGGGATAGCACTGTGTTTGCCATAATTTGTGAAGGAAAAGAAAATAACTTATCACCTCAAAAAAAAGAAAAAAGGCAGAGTTAGTGCAGACCTATAATAAATAACTCGTTTATATTTGCCTCTGAACCTTATCTTTAAGTAAAGACAATGCTATTTGGACATAGAAGGAAGATTTTTAAAATGTCGTGAGACTGTTAAGCACCTCAAGAAAAAGCGAGACAGGGAGTGTCAGGCTTCGTTATATTCATGAGGGCCACACAACTGCTAGTGAAGTAATTCTGTTTTGAAATTACTTAGGATTCCTTTAGAAAAGCCGGGAACACAGGATGGAAATAGAAAACTAAAAAAAGTGCATCCAGTGTTTCAAAATACACTCCCTGCATGACACCCTTTCCCTGCTATCATCCCCTGAGGCAAATTTCCCAGGCAATTCCTCACACTTACCAAAAAATGCTCCCTAAATCCTGCTCGGGGTGGGGGTGAGCAGCTGGAACGTGGCCATGGTGGGGTCAGAAAGCCCATGCCAGGCAGAAGCACTGGAGCTCAAGCTGAGTTTTACACACTGGCTTGGATACTCTGCTGAACCGATGTTGGGATGTTTGCTATGTGTACTATGGTTTTACAAATGAAGTTCTCTTCCTTGGATTATTCCATCTAATCAAAACAAAAGTTGCTAAAGATGCACTGTACTTTGTTTTATCCCCATTTAAGCTATTTTCTGCATTTCATTCTCTGTGAAAAGTAAAGTCAGCGTCACTATCCAACCTTAGGAATAAGGACCTGGCTGCAGTACTACTGGAAGATTTTGGAATCCAAATAAATTCCAACCTTGTATTTTGGCCCAAATTTACAGCAAACTTGTTCCTGCTCTCAAAATGCCTACTGCTTTTACCAGGAGCAGCAATTATCCCTAGTGTCTCCGTAATCTTTCAGAAAGGAATGCACAGCCTTGGAAGCCCAAGGTAAATGTTTTAATGTGTGTACTATCTTGCTGAGGTCAGTAGGTTGCATGGATATTAAAAAAAGGTTGCATGAAAAGATCTGCGGGCTTCAAAAGGTTAAGCAGCTTCACTAACACAAACATTGCAAGTTGGGACAGTCCTGAACAGAGCAATGCAACTGGTATGTGCTTTTCCTTCCTAAAAATTCTTTCTCGAGGGTGAATGTTTGTATTTTACAGTAAGCAGAAAACTGTTGAGTAGACTTGTATACTAGTTATTATTCGACTCTTTCTACAAAAACCTATTTTTAAAGACAAAATAGTAAAAGCAAAGAGCCCTATACCTCTCTGCTCGTGCCACTTCAGAAGGTTTTTGCTAGCCACAGCTGAATTACAGCAATGTTTCTCCTTCTTAATTTCCATCTTTTTACTACTTTCAACACTGACAACAGAATTTTCCGAAAAATAAAGAAAACAGACTGTCACGGGTAGATCAGTATTTATAAACGGAAAGAACACAGAAACATATTAAATTTACCTTAAACAAGGGGGCTTATACCATGACAGCAACTTCTAATGTAATTCATTTGTCTTATAAATTACATCCCTGGGGACAGCCTTGAAAATTAATTAGGTCAGAGAGGGAAGGAAAACAAATTGAAAACTTCTCAAAACTCCATGAAACAGTAAGTTTTAAACACAGCAGTGTCAAAAATCTCACTATAAAGTTCTTCCCTCCTCTTCCCCTATTCTTCTTTCCAGGAGACCAAGATCCTCAGATTGAGAACCATTTTGGCCCACCAAGGTCAAACAAACCATATAAATTCAAATATAGAACATTTCTGAAATTGAAGATTTTGCAAGCAGCTCTGCCTTTGCAAACTGCAGACTCCCTGGAAGAATTCTGAAATATAATTTAGGAAAGACATTCATGGTGCTAATGTGGCTTTAAACACAAAGCTACAGTCACAAGATGTGGACATGATACATTCATCACACAACAGAGAAAAGCAAATGGGAGGAAGGCAGAAGAGAACAATAAGAATTTCAGACAAATTTTAATACTGCCCAAACTCATCCTCAAATCAAAACTCTGAAGGTTTGCCTGTCCATTAGGTTCTTTTTAGTTTAGGCAAAAAGGAATTTGGCCATGCACTTTTCCTGTAGTACCCTGTCTTAATTTTGTGCAAGAAATAGCACTTAGGTTTTTTCACTCTTCTCAACACAGTTCACTGGATTGGAAGTGTTGATACACATATACAAAATCCAAGACATTTTCTGATTCTGTTTGTAGCACAGATCAAATTTTGTACTTCCTGATGCCTGTGCCATGTTCCAGGACTAAGGAAAGAACAGAAAGACAACAAAATGCAGGGAAGTAACTGAGTTGATGGTGCTTTATCATTGAAATTTTAACAGACTGCACTAATGGATAACTCCACTGTACAGATTTCACCTGGATCACATGAAGGCATGAGATGCCATTTCTGCCAGCCCTTATATGTGTTAATGTTGGCAGCAAGGAACAAAAGGTATCAGATAAGGCACAGAGCTTGCTGGTAGAAGTCAACACATCAAAATATATTTTAAAAACTGCATCGGAGAATTTATAATGGATCCGTGCTTTGCATTTTGAGGTGACAGAGTTCTCGATCTGGTAGAAAGTTCCCAAAGCTCAATTTACTACATTGTCAAAATATAGCCTGAGGGGACAATCTGACTTACAGCATCTTTATGACTGGTGATGAAAGAACCTCCCTTGGCTTTTAGATCCCAAGTTTGGCTCAAGATAGTGCAATAGAGAACAGAACATCTTCTATTTTATGCTGGGTGTTCACAGTGTTCCTCTTCAGCACAGAATTAGGTTTTACTCTATAGAATTCTCACACAGCTCGCTGATGGGTTAGAATTCACACCTTCAGATTTTGGGGATATACTTCACACCCTGCATTGTTACTGCTACTAAAGATACAGATTACACTGTCCTCATGTCATTGTAGCATCTGTAATGGAAATCTTTAGAAAATTCAGGGAAAAACTGCATCTTTTACAAGGCCACAGCATGTCTTATTCAGCCTTGGAGAGACTTCAGAGCACAGTAACCGCATTAATTGGACATTATATGGACAGCCAAGTAAAGCTCAGTTACTGTGTAGATTTTACTGCTCTTCGTCATGTTGCTTCAAAACACATTTCATATTTTAACCAGTCATATATACATTTAAAAGCATTTCGCAACACTGGACAATGCTACAGATCCACAGGAAATAATTGTTTCACAAACATGAAGCAATCTGCACAAGTATAAATAGCGTGCCCCAAATCTGTTCTAAATTATGCTTGTGCAAACCCATGGAAGTCAAGTAGTACCACTAACAGAACAGAACACATAAGAGCATGTAAAAATACAAAATATGGCTCTACTGCTCAGCTATTCATGGTCCAAACCCTGCCAGCTTGCCATCACTTACATTCGACTACTTCACCAGCATGGCTTTACAGGAAATAAGAAAAATTCTGGGATTTCTAGTTCTCTCATGCACTGGAGGACACAAGTCCAAGAACATATGGGCTTAAATGTGTCAGCATCCTACATTACTCTTATTTGAAGGATGTTATTAATTTTTGTGGGTGGAGTCCAAAATTGTAATGCCATATTAGCACACAGTGGCTGTTTCTGTAGTGCGTATGTCACAGGGAGCATATGTGCAGCAGTCCAAGGATAGCATTTTAACTTGATTTCAAGTGATTTTCCGAATTGTAATACCCTCAAAAGATGAAGTACTGATGCTGCTGGCAGGGTATCTCACAACTTTTGTCTTCACAGTTTCATCCAGTCACCTCAATTCTGACCTCTAGGATATCATGCTATTGCAGATCTGGACTCCACACAAAGCTGTTTTAACAAATCTCATTTTGCTCTCTAATGCACAGCATGCGACTGCAGGATTGGTATTTTCAATGCTGAACCGAGTTATACGAGCGATGTATGGTTCTCTAGGCAGAAAGCAAGACTAACAGCAGAAGATTCTTTGCCATGCTAACTCTAACTGAATTTCAATCCCAATCTTCTCCAATGAATTAGCCTCTTTACCAAACTCGCCGGTACAGACAGATACTGTGGGGATCAGCCATGTAACTGTTCCAACTGGATACAGTGAGGAAAGTACTGCCAAAGGCTTTTCGGCTGTGACTCAACAGGTGGTTTGGCACCAAGATTTCTACCTGTTTGTGGTTTTCATCTCCAGTTTCAAGACAGAAAATGCGATTATACCTTTCAATGCTGCATCTCAAGCAGGCTGTACGCAGAGCAAGGTTTCATTCCAACCAAATCTCTCTCTCGCAAAGTTGAGGAAAACTGCCAACCACTGCTGCTCTCAACATCAACACGCAATGCAGATGTCAGGAAA
This sequence comes from Picathartes gymnocephalus, assembly GCA_013390045.1. NCBI lineage: Eukaryota > Metazoa > Chordata > Aves > Passeriformes > Picathartidae > Picathartes > Picathartes gymnocephalus. The sequence goes on from WEKY01030405.1 coordinate 101,881, forward strand.
GGGAAAAGAAAAGGGAGAGAAGAAAAAAGAAAAATAAAACTTTGAGTTTTACATAAACAAGAAACTGTACCTAATGACTACATCTGAAGAAAACAAAACAAAAAGTACTGGCTTTAGTAAAAGGAAACAAATAAACAAAACCTTGGAACAGCTTAATCTAAGAGGTTGTGGAGGTTTATATTTTTGTGGGTTTTTTTTGTTTGTTTGTTTGTTTGGGGTGGGTTTTTTTGGGGTTTTTTTCTTTGTTTTGTTTATTTGATACATAGAGTTTTTGTTTACATTTAATTCCAGGATATAAAATACTTTTACATGATAAATTTAAAGGGACAACATAAAATAAACAAATCTATCACAGCATAAAAATTAACTACTCCCTTACTCAGAGAAGAGTCTAAGCACCTTTAACAAACACCCTGAAAGGCAGCAGAAGCACTCATAACATATGTTCTTGCCTGCAAATAGCCCAGGGTGCAAGAGGTGGGTTTCATTTTTCAGTTTCTAAAGTCTTCTGCATAGGCCTGACTCTGCCTTTGTTGAAGGTAGTGTTAACACACACTGAATGCAAAAGGAACCAAATGTGGGTAACTGCATACTTCGAAAAATCACACCCAATATGTTCAACTGATGCCATCGTTTCCTGAGGACAAGTGTAGGCTATGGAATACTACAAATAATAGAGAGCAGTAGTGTAAAGCAAGCTTCCCAGAACCAAGAAAGCATATTTCAATATTTTTTGACAGATAACTGGGGATGTGCATCTTCAAAATAGTAGTCAAGAGTAGGTAAAGATTGTCACGAGATGCTTACTGTGACAGAAGTCTCAGTGCCTTTTCATAAAATAAGAGTTCTTCAAAGCAACTCATTAAAACAACCATTAAGAGAACAGTCAGTGAATCTATGATTTTTGGATTAAAGCAAGAAAATGAAAGTCAGTCCTTCTCCACTGACATAGATGTAATGAGAATGGCTGCAATACATCAGTATTTGAGTCATCAAAATGAGCCCATACTGACCAATGCACAGAAAAGTGAAATCCTAATGATCAGCAAGGATTTGCTTTGCCCCAGTAAAACCATTTCAGGAAGTTGTATATACTAATTTGCCTATGGAAGATGAGAACCTCATAATTAAACTGTATTAAATCATCTGTACTATTAAAGACTGAGCTGAAGAGAAAATGGAACTATCTTATCATGATATAATCACTTGAGGGAAAGGGCTCCCAAAATGTTCTATTCTTGAGTTGAAAGAATCAGCCAAATGGGTCTTTTTTCCTCTTAAGAAGGTCTTTCAACAAAAAAAACCACCTCTCAGATAACCAAAAGAGAATTTCTTCTTCAACTACCTGGAAAAAGGAGGGGGAAAAAAAAGAGTAAAGTGTCTTTAAGGACTAGCAGTTGGCAAATATTTATTTTGAGTTTTCTTGGATAAAGCAGTTACTCCCCGAGAAAATTTTCATTTCAAGAAAAAGAATTTCCAGTGAAAAGTCATTCTGACTGAAAAAACGCCTGGCCATGGCTACAAAGGATAAGACCACTGGCCTCAGCCAGGGGAAGGTGAATGACAAGGCCAGTGGACCAGGTCTGCCACAGCCCTCTTGCAGAATCATGGGCAGAGCACATCCATTGGCCGTGATGTTCATTCTCTTCCAGCTTTTCTGCCTACACAGAAAGTTTGTCTGCCTCTTCCTCCCCTCTTCAGGGCAGGAACCGTCTCTCACTGTACGCTGTGCACAGCCTACTGCAACACGTGTGTTTGATGACTTTCAGCACTACACTAGCAACAGTGCCTTTTCCTCCTACAGCAGCTATTCCCCAATATCAAGATGAGGAGAAAAGCGTGACCTATGGCTGCAACACACTGCTAATCAAACACTATTGTACAGCACCGGGATGTGGGGGGATGCCTTTTCACCACAGAACTAATCAGAGTTTATACACACAAAAACAGTAAACTACACAGTTCAGTCTTGTGATCTGTGTTCCAAGCTGCCAGAAATAAGGCAGGAAAGAGGGGTGGGGAAGGGGGGTAGGGGGGAAGCATCTCCTGTGTTCATAATGAAAGAAGAGAGATGACTGGACTAAGAGCTGATGAGGTTACAAGGCAGCAGCAGTGCTATGAGTTGTTTGGGCTTAAAGCCAGATGTCTTGTATTTCCTTTGATTGTTTCTAAATAATTAATGGTATTAATTTAATCATGTGACCCACCCACCCCCCTTTTAGTATTTGGCTCTGTGTACTAACACTAAATATAACGGAGGAAAATGGTACTGTCTATAGCATGCTGAATATTGATGCTGTGTGTTTGGACTGCAGCAACAGCTGATACTCATATCCCTAAGACTCTATATTCCACAGCACTCACACAGTGTTTGCACGGAGGAGATGGAGTAGTATCCTTCACACCCCATCCATAAACCAACTCAACTATGGCATATGGACACTGCATGTTTGAAGTAGTAAAAGAGAGGGTACATCGCTCCCTCTCCGCCCACACTAAGATGAACCTGCCACTACTATTTCACGTAACATTTTCTGGCAAGCTCCCAGTTTTCAGTCATGCTGGTTTGCTTGTAAGAAACACTCAGAGGAGACTCTGCTTGTCTTGCTGTTCGAACAAACAAAATAATCACGCATCTTAAGTTAATGGCCCAAAGCTTAATGAAGATCATAGAAAAGAGGCTGCCTGTGATGGGAGCATTCCCTTCTGACTTAGCCACATAAGCCACTGCTGTTGGCTAAAGGAAATGGATTATGAGGATAATAAGTAACCCTGAGCTCTGGTCTAGACAAACCTTTGCTTGGTGCAGTAGCAGTAAGAGCACAAAGAGAACAGCAACAACCAGAAGTAAAAAATTTCACTTTTCCACAGTTTTTGACCCCAGAGCACTGGCAACATCAGGTGGACGACCCGTGTTTCTTTCTCCTGGGAATGTTTGGGTTGAGTGTTAGGACTGCTGGAATCTAACAGCAGAATTCCTGAACAAATAGATTAGTGGAAGCAGATCCCTATATGCATGATTCTATGATATGTACCCAAGAAAAATGACTGCCCATCCTCCTGTATACTGCAGCATACTTTCAGCACCCCATGTCAAGTCTCCAGTCCCACCCATCTTATCTACCTTTTTTTCCTACCACATTCTCACTTATCTTGAATCCCATGGTACCTACCATAGAATCAGGATCATAGAATTGTCTGAGTTGGAAAGGACCTTTAAAGGTCCTCTAGTCCAACCCTCCTGCAATAAGCAGGGATCTCTCAGAGCTCTGTCCAACCTGACCTTGAATACTTCCAGGGATGGGGCACCCACCACCTCTCTTGACAACCTGTTTCAGTGCTTCATTCACCATCTGATAGTACTAAATGGGGCAGCTAGGAGGTAATGGAGAAAGAAATCTGACAGCTTGGAGCAGACTCTCATTTTGTCCAGTAATGTTCCAGACTTCTGGAGGTAAGGACAAAGTGATATGAGGCCCTTACAGATGTCAAAAGAAGTTTCCCAAAGTCTCCAGAAAGCCAACCTCATCAAAGCATACCTGTGGGGAGTCAGAGAGGGCTTGGTCAATTCTCATTTCTTAGATTTTATCCATGGCTCCCTAGTTGGATGTCATTCTGCAGCTAAACTATCAGATCAAGACTGGCAGTGGTGCATTGTACAGTGACAATTCTTCAGTCAAGGGAAGGGAAACCCAAAGAATTCTCCACAGAAGCCTGATCCTAATCTTTGAGGACTTGACCCTGAGATTAGCACAGCTGGTTAGAGCATAGTGCTAATAACACCAAGATTGTGTCTTTAATCCCTGTATGGGCCATTCACTTAAAGAGTTGGACTCGATGATCCTTGTGGGCCCCTCCCAACTCAGACTATTCTGTAACTTCTGTAACTTCTGACTTGGCAGTCAAGGCCTAGCAATCCCCACACACCCACTACAGGTTCACAGGAAGAAGTCTGTGTCATGGTATGAAGATCATATGAGAAGCTCACCTGAGCTCTTCAGCTGGGAGCAGCACCAAAACCAGCATTGGCCCTGAACAATGCAGAGAAATCACCTGGAGGGAGCATCATCACTGACAAACCACAGCATGAGGCACTGCAGACAGCCTGGCAGAGAACTCAGGCTGTGGGGCTCTACTGCAAGAAAGAAGCAGGAGGAATACCACACTGGCTGTGCTGGGAAGAAAACATCTCACCCTCTCCTATTAGTGCTTCTCTAACATGGTTATAAGGTTGAATAAAATGATGGGTTTATTGCTCATGGAAACATGTAAATGGAGAAAATACTAAATCATATCAGTTAAAGCAAGATGAGGAAGAGTAACATACAGCCAAACTTCAAGTGACTCCTTCAGTTCCTACCAGCTCCCCAGAGTAGAGTGGCAACACTTACACAAGCAAAAAGCATACCAGGGACACCTGATGCCAGAGTCTTCCTACCTGGAAGTCATTCACAGAAAATGGGCTCTGCAGCTTTGAACTGGAACAAGAGGAAACTGCTTCTAGACAGGAATGATCACAGAAATGCCTACAGTGTTTGCAAGGTAGAAACACTGCAAACAGAAAGATACAGCAGAACAATCACAGCACTTTATGAGCAGCCCCTGTACCTAACTGCTTAGTTTTCAGGATTTTGGGAGGTCGTGGTAGAGTGAGAAGACAGCATTTTTTCTATGGTGAAAAGGATCTCTGGAAATGTCTACATGTCAGCCTTGGCTGAGAACGTATCCTTTGTTCCTTCTTCTGCATTATTTCCCTTTAATGACAGCTTTGCATTGAATTCCATTTGTGAGTTGCTCAAATAAATCCACATTTTATCTTGCAAGCAATACTCTCTGAAACATAACTACCACTGAAAATAAAAATTTGAAGAGCTAAAAGGCACTGGGTCTAGCCTAGTGACCCCATCTCCCCAGTGCACTGGACTGCTTGCTATTATTATATATGGAGTACCAGGCAGGGTACTTGCTATTATAAATATGTACTGTATTGAAATATATAGCCCAAGTCCCCAGAGCCCAACATTCTAATTAGAGCTACAGTTGTGCAAATAACTGATTTATTTGGCTAGCTAACCAAACTGAGAACGTGGAAAGGAAAAAAAAAAAAACCAAACCAAAAAAACCCAAACAAAAATCACCTATGTGTTTAATGAAATGGGTTAGTTTTTCGTTTGTGTTCAATATATTTCGATTAAAATTGATTAAGTTTCAAAACAAAACCAGAAACCTTGTTTAGAAATATCAAAACAAAACCAGAAACCTTGTTTAGAAATATCAAAACAAAGTCTGGCTTTCCAAAACTTTTAATTTTTTTCTTTGTTTATTATTTTTTTGCATAATTTTGGCTAACCCATATCTGAGGTGAGCAGCTTTCAGCAAATAAAACATTTAACTCAACAGTTTTACCCAGATTGAAATCTAAGGGCTGAACTGTGAGTCAACCAGCTCTTGACTTAATGAGAGAACAAGGAAGCAGGGGATCTGCATTCCCTTCTTGATTCAGCCCCTGTCTTTGCACCCAAGGTGAGATATTATTTCATTTCTTTATGGTTGTCTCTCTGTCCACACTTTGTCTCTGCAGTCTCTGAGCTCGCTGGGGTTACATGCACCTTCTACAAAAGGTCTGTACAGAACCTAAAACAGCAGACTGCTCATCTCAACTGGGGCCTATATGATTTACTAAAATATAAATAACTCCTCAACTGCAGTCAAATCTCTTTTTAATGCCAATAGTTTCACTCGCATATATTTAGCAGCCCATCATGGGAACATCAGCTTCTTTTTTAATTAATTACTTATTAATAGATGTAAAATATGAATGGACAGCAAGCCTAGATTTTTCCTGCTTCATCAATTTCAGCACTCAAAGAAAGCATCTCGTTTACAGCTACCAGGAACCAACAGGGACATGTAATGAATGAAGCCTGAAACCCAAGATCCCCTCAGCACTTTTGTACCCCCATTATTTGGGGACAAATCCTCTCCTCCCTCCAGGGAAGGAAGACTAGCTGGATTGAAAGAGCTGGAAAAAGCGGAAAGCCTCAAAGGCAACCTTCAAATTCCCTGTGCAGGGCTTTAGGCACACAATTGTCACCAGCAGGAATGGGAAATGCAAGTTCAGTATCTGCAGAGAGGTGGAAACAGCCTGTGGGACTGCAGGGAAGAGGTCTGCCTGCCTCTCTTTTGAGGACCCCATGCATCTCACAAGGCCAGCTCACCTAGTTGAAAGACAACTGGAGCTCGTTGGAAAATAAACACCACAGAAACAGAAAGGACTGCAACACTATGAACTCTTCAACTTCCACGTAGAGCACTCAGGGCTGGGGGTGGGGAGGTTTCTCAGAGCATACATGGCTGTCACTGACAATACAGTCAGTCACGTTTTTAAAACACAGGGGATGGAATTCAAATGTGCCCCATTATGCCTTGAGATGTACTCCCCGGGTACAAAAGGTGCGTGGGTTACGCTAAGCTCGCGTGTTCCTCTGCTGAGACTGTGAAAGGCAGCGCAAAGCGCAGACTGAGAGGGAAGGAACTGCGGAGCACACGGGGCGATAATTCCTACCCTAGGGGCCTGATCATGGGTGCCCCCAGTGTCCTGGAGTCCCACGGCAGCTTTAAACTCATGCCAGTTTTCTCCATCCCTGTGGCTGCTGCTCGGCTCTGGGAGACCCCACTGCCATTTCCCAGCTCTGCGGCTGCAGCTCAGCCTGGCTCCTGCGAGGGGCTGTGAGAGGGAACAGGCCGTGCCAGTGCCAAGGCAGTCCCGCTCTGGCCAAGGGCATTCCCCTCGGCATACAGGTGCCCCCACACCACGCTAAAGCAGCAATTACTACAATTAAAAATAAATCATCCTCCCTGTCGATTGACTGTACTTGTTGGCCATTGCTGCCATCTAGCCAGATGCATCTCCAGCATTCACAGAAGCCTTGAGCCTGTTTATTTTCTCACTGCTGCTCGGCTTGAAGCAAGGATAAATGCAGGCCTTGTTACTCACTGCCTCTGCAGACACATTTGTAAACTTTCACAGGGTTTTCCTTTTTTTTCCAACAGGTGACAGAGTACTCTATAACTGCAGGTGCTCTGGGACACAAACAGGAAAATGGAGATCAGATGCAGCTGTAGTTGGAGTAAGGGAAAAATCAAGATAAAGGCAGCAGATGAGAGAGTGCTAAAACAAGCAAAGAAATGATTGAGAAATGGTAGTTAGCTATTTTTGTTGCCAACTTACTCTTGCAAGGTAGCTCTAACTCAATGATTTTGTCTATTTTGTTATTGTGCCAAAATTTTGCAGGTGCTACCAGGGGAAGTTTGTTGAAAAAAAGGTTTTTGAACATTACTGGAAAAGGATGAAGAAGTTGTCAACTCAAGCTAGTGCTGAAGGATATGTTGGAGGTCACAGCTGAGGAGCATTGGCTGGTGTTACTGGACTTGCAAAGTAGGAATGATAAGGAAGTGGTTTCAGAGAGCTTCTGAGTTCAGATTTATTCATCTAAGACTTTGGTCCCAAAATTCAGTCAGGAAAATGTTCATAATGGGGGGCTTACTTTGCCCCCATCCCTTCATCTCCTTTTGGTATATATGGCATAAAATAGGTTGAAAAAAAATAGTATTCTAAGACGACTTAAAAACTGAAAGATTCAGACAGAGTTTCATGGCCTGATTTCTGTCTACAATTTGGCCCTAAAAAGCCAATGCAACCTTCCAGACACTGTGGCCTTTCACTTCTCTAGACAACCTGGTTTCAGAGCCATATCCAGCAACATAATAAGCAAGACGTAAAGCACAATGGGTAAAGAGAAAATAAATATAGCTGTATCATAAAATACAGTGATTGCTCTCTAGCCATAATGTTCCAACCAAACAAAAGGGGGAAGAAGGGTATCAATAAACATCTGTGAATTCAGATTTATTTTACCATACTTCCCATTCCACCAGAGAAATGAATAAAATGTTGCATTTTGCTTCCCTGGTTTTCTTAACTCTGAAAAGGGAGGTTTCATGGATAATCCAGAGTAATATTCAGCTGTGAATCCAATTTATGCAGTGGGATAGGATTAAAAAAGGAACAGAAGGTCTGGATTCTGAACCTGCTGTAACAGTTTTGATTTGAATAGAACCCAAGTATTGAAATGGCTTGTTTTCCACTTCTGGTTTGGAGCTGGTTGAAATACTGCCACAGTAGCACTTCCTGTAATATTTTAGTCCAAGATCCTCATTATTTGGAACTGAACTCTAAAGATTTTGGCACCATGAAATCCAAACAAAACTCTGTTCCTGACTCAACTGGCCCAGAAGTCAACCCCAAGATTAATCTGGTTCTGGGTCCAAATCCAGCTTCAACCAATTTCCATTGTTATATAGATAATGCCATAATACCACCTCTAGCCTCAGGATTTATGATGTCTCCTCGCAGGATGCATATTTGTGTGTAAATACATAAATCACATCAGATAAACAAAGCAGACATGCCAGAAAACAGGAGGGGAGGGAAGAGGAGAGATACCTACCAAGCAGTTTGTCTCTAAAGTGTTGCCAGTTGTGAAAGGACTCGTCGTGCTAATATCCCCTCATTCAGACTCTTGCAGACACGCTAAGAGCGTGACGGCTGGCAGGCAGTGCATTTAAGTGCTGTTACTGAGGCCCCCAAATATTGACAGAGTGCCAGACTCTGAGAAACTATTGATGTATGCAGCCGGCCGCTGCTCCAGACACCTCTCAGACACAGTCTTTAAATGTCACAGATTAATGAATTTTCATGAAACGGAGAATGAGAGAAAGAATTTAAAAAAAAAAAAATTATATCCCATAGCACCAACATGAAAGCATCTTTTATCCCTACACAAAATTCTGCCCTCAAGCCTCAAGATTCCTAATAGATTATAACAGATTGTAAGTCGGCATGAGATATGGGATGGAGGAGGTTAGACCCTCTGGATCACACAGAGCATCCTCAAACAAAGCCAATATGCGAGATGTTCATTTACAAAAAAACAGTGAGAGTCAAGGACCACTCAGACCTCTGTTTCTTTTTAACCTAAAACACAAGTTACAAAGCTTAAGCGGCAGAGTTGGTTAAATATTTTTTTTTTTATCTGATGTACACATGGTGCCAAACTGCAAAATTCAGTTGTTGACTTTGAACAACCCTAACTTTAGAGACATTGAGATACACAGATGTACTTGGATCCTCTCTCAGTATTTGATCTTGTGCTTGATCTTACTCAAGAAATTGCCAAAGTTATGATAGAACATTTTTATGCCATCAGATAAACCAAGTATGCTGATTATTTCTCTTTTTTCATTTATATCAGGAACTCAAATATGTATGCAAGAACTTCAAATATCATTAAAATGTAATAATGCAAAATGCAGTTGGAGTGTGAATGACAAATCTATGCATAACACATCACTTAAAGAGGAAGGAAGTGAAGGGATGATGTAGATGATGTATGCAGAGGTAAAAATGGGTCATTTATACCCAACCACGTTAAAAATATAGCTTCAGTGAGTCGCTCTGCACAGAGCCACTTGTAGGTGGGGCTCCGTGAGCCATTTTCTCCCTCTCTCCCACAGGCACGGATTCCTGCAAGGCTCTACTGCCCCCACTGCCCCTGGGCTGTCCCACAGGATTTGTCTTCAGTGCAATGGCAGCAAGTGGGGTGAGCACCAGCACACACAGCTCCTCGCTGGCTGCCTCCTTCCCCCTCAGAAGCACAGCTGTGTGACACCAGTGACTGGGAAGTGGGAGCCGGTGCCACCACAACAGCCAGGCCTGCTGCAGGAAAATCCGGGAAAGCTGACAGCACCCTGACAAGAAAAGGGAGTGCTCTAAGAAAAGCCAAGCAGCAAGACCCTGTGGTTTTCCAGTCTGTTGGAACAAGTCAAGAGCAGGGCCATGAAGATGCTTAGAGGGCTGGAGCACTTCTGTGATGGCAGACTGAGAGAGCTGGGCTTGTTCAGCCCAGAGAAGAGGAAGCTCTGTGGAGACCTCAGAGCAGCCTTCTGGTACCTAAATGGGGCTGACAAAAAAGATGGTGAGGGACTTTTTACAAGGGCATAAAGTGATAGGGCAAAGGGTAATGGCCTGAAACTGAGAAAGCATAGATTTAAACTGGGTATATGGAAGAATTTTCTGTGATGGGGCTGGTAAGGCACTTGTACAGGTTGTCCAGAGATGTTGTCGATCTCCATCCCTGAAAGTGTTCAAAACCAGGGTGGGTGGGGCTTCAAGCAACCTGGTCCAGTAGAAGGTGTCCCTGCCCATGGCAGAAGTGTTGGAATTAGGTGATCTAAAGATCCCTTCAAACCCAAACCATTCTACGATTCTATGCTTATCACTGCAGAAAAGTCAATATTCTTCACTGAAAACTGTTCTCCTAAGTTCCCTCTCTCTCTGGCCACATGAGGCTTTGCTCTCCACAGCATCTAAAAAATCTTACCATAAGAACAAGGATTAACCTGTGCAGTGTTCAAGAGGTGCTTGTTTTCACATCATCTTACCAGTCAGATTATTTGTGGCAACTTTTGCCAAAGCAAAAAAAAAAAAAAAAAAAAAAGAGAGAGGGAGAAAAAAAAAAGAAGGAGAAAAAAAAAAGTAGTATTTTTTTTTTGAAAAACCAAGCTACCTTTCTATGTGTGAAGCCAAGTGGAAACAACTGCAAGAACTCTGCCAGGATGGCAACTTCCAGCTCCTCATGACAGAGGGGTTTTGGGTTTTCCAAAGCCAATGCACATCTGTAGGCTGGCACATTTGGCAATTAACTGCATCAGGGACTAGGACAGCCATTTGTGTTATCCACTCTTGTCACCATCCAAGGCATGTCCTCCCTCCCACCACAGATCCCATGACCACCAGAGTTGCAGCCGGGTCTCCAACACCATCACCATTACCTGCAGCTCTACAAATCATCTGGATGAAGCAGCAAGTAGCCATCCTTTTCCAATAGATAGGGAGAAGACAGAGCACATTGGTGTGTAGAAGGGGACGACACATATTACTTTTTAAGTACAGGAGAAGGCAAAATGTCAAAGCCTTTCTATTCTGAGAACAATTTCTATACAAACAAAGCAAAAGAAAATCAATATAGATTTTCACACAGAGAGCTATTTTACACATCATTGCAAACTTACTTTTAAAACAGCCGGTATATTTCTTCAGGACTTTTAAAGGGCCTGTCTAACCTTACTGCCTATTCTAGCCTGTTATTTCTCCTCACATAGCCCTTCTCCTTTCTCCTTTCTTCTCCTCTCTTTTTAAAAAATAGTAACTGAGAAGCTATCATGAAACACTAACCCAGCATTTCACTCAGCCCAGTAACACCTCTTCAGCAAAGGCCAGCACTGATTAAACTGAACCTCAGCATTTCCCTTTTACAAAAGCCTTCATGTACCTCAGCAGAGATCAGCTTCAGTCTGAAGACGGAAGTTTAGCGTTGATTGGGATGATGCCTGAAGCACATAGAGAGACCCAAGTGTCCAAGCTATGAAGGTGCTATGAACTAATGCAAAAGCCCTGTCTTCTTTTGCAAACATTAGAATACCTAATAAGCCTTATCCCTGTTCCTTTTGCATGCCAACATATGAACAGCTGTTCCAGTTCCATAAACTCTGCACCATTTTGAAGAATAGGATAGCAGAGGTGGCCAAAAATTTAGAAGAAATGGAGGTATTAATGATTGCACAAAATTTATCACAGAACAGAAAAAAGCAGAATACAATATGCACAGAAAATAGCAATTGGTAAGTAATGAATAGGAAAAAATGTGCGGCAGAATTAAAATTATGAGGTCTTAAGGGGCCCTTGGAAGTTTCTAAGTTCAACCTCCCTCACCAGGTTTACGATAGTACCACAGGCTGTCTTCCTTTGTCTCATCTTGTCTCTTTGACTGTCACCATAAACTTTCTATCAATTAGTTAATTTCTGGTAGTAATTTCTGATTGTCTGTCTTCTGCCTTTTTTTTTCCTTTCCTCTGTGTGCATGTCTGTGCATACATCACAGATCACAACCAGCTTACACCCCCCTCCTTGTTAGAAGTCCCACCTCTTCTGCTGACTTACTGCACTCTTAATCAAAAGGGCAGGAGGAAGCTGCCAGGATTCATTCTTCCCCCTCTCTCCTCCTCTCTCCCTCCCTTTTTTCAAATGGCACAAATGTCAAACTTTCTAAAAGGATGTTTGGCATAGCTGAGTTCAGTCATGTAAGGTACAAAGTCGGTATGATCAAAAGGTTGCAGGGCTGCCCACTGCTAAAGAAGAGAGGGAAAAAAGGAAACGGGGATCTTTTCTAAAGTGTGAAAGAATGCATGAGACAACTGTTGCCACTGGAAACACCATGTCTATTAGCAGCAGTGGTGGATCTGAAACACCAGAACCTAGGTCCAGAGTCCAGATTCCCTGAAAAATAGGGCTGTTCTGATCCAATTTTCTGCCCGTGAAGAAACAGGGATAGATACAGCTATGGAACTGAAGACTTCTTTTTTTTTTTTTTTTTTTTTTTCTTCTATGTGCTTCACATCATTATATAGAAAATAACTGAAACTATGTGGAAACAACAGTAGTTAGTTTTTTAGTCAAAGTTGTTGAAGCTAATCGGAACAGAGATTCACATATCAAAAATACATTGCCTCTCTGGTATTTTTATACTGCTACCTTTCACCACAGTATTTTCATTCTTATTCTATCCACTGCTGAAAAGGAGAGCAAATTATTCCTCCCTTTTACATATCTAAGATTGTTATGATTTCGTAAGGCAACTGGTTTGCAATTGTAGAGCACTTCACAATTGCATGTTCACATCTTCCTCTACATTTCTGATGCAACTCTTCTGGTTTTATTAATCTGTTTATTTGCTCCACTTTGCTGAGCCCTCATGAAAATGTTTGCATCTCCTTACCCAACATCAACATTAGAGAACAGTCCAGTTATGCCACCAACTCCTGCAAAACATCTGCACCCCAGTGGCATGAAAACTGGTGGTCAGAACACTCAGCGTGAAGAATCTCTCCATGAACTCAAGCAGAGTTTCCTTGCCAGAAGATAACCCCAAAAATGCAGACGAAAAAGCTCATTGTCAATATCCATTTAATAGAAAAATCTTAATTATAGATAGCTTTCAGTCCCAGAACAGTAGATGGGAACTTGAGATTAATTCCCCCTATGACAAAATATGTGAACAATAACCAGAATTTGTAATCAATACCCAGAGGAGAGAGCATCCAAATTGTAATGGGGATTTGGGATTCATTCCCAGAGGGTGTAATATATGATTTGGAACAGGTAGACTGGGATTAATTTTTGATTATGAAATATTTTAACAGCAATTTTCAACTTTTAATGAAGAGAGGATGCGGACACCACAATTAATATCATTTCTAAGTCTCTCTCTCCATCTTATTTCAGGAGACAGATGATAGATCACAAACAGCTGTTCGGGTCATACACAAGTTAATGTGGGAGTGCCACCTAAAGGAAAGTGCACTAGGATGAGACTCTGAAGACAGGCATGCAAAGACCAGAGTTGCACTTTCCCCATTTCTAATAAAACTTGCTTATTGCAAAGTCTGCATTAGAAGTAATTATTCCATGTTTGCTGACTTTACATGGATAATTGTAACTCAGAAAACATCAGTATGGGAACATGGCTTTTCTCTTACAAAGGGAAAAAATATAAAGGTGTTCACAGGAGAAATAATTCTCACTCTGAAGGAAAATTTCAAAATAGGAGTGTACAAGGTAAAATATATAGAACCTCACCATGTCCTGGGGGGAGAATACAACCCAAATTTCTAAAGTTCCTTAGAACATAATAAAGCAGCTAATTGTTTGCTGAGAATGAAGGTAACGAGTGAGCTGTGAATCTTACCCTTTTCTGTTAGTTTCCACAAAATAATTTTCTTTATGTTTTCCTCACAGGCCAATGAGTAATTTTAATGACTATGAGCTGCATCTGTAGCCATGTAAGACAAGACAAATTTTGTCTATCTGCATATCTTGCCATTTATGAATGACTGTAAAAAAGTAATTTTTCAGGACACAGGTTTATTGTCACACGGGTAAGAAAATCTAGCCTCCATGTCCAGCATTCAGTACTGCTCAGCTGGAAGGAAAGCATGCAGAAGGAAAATGTCTTTTCCTGAAACAACTGATAGTAATTGCTTCAGAAGCAGGAAAAAAGATGAGATGAACCAAAATCCTGTTTCAGCTCGACACATACTTTATTCCTAATTTATCTTTTCAACCTTGTAACGTAGTTTAACAGATGCTCTGAATTTCTGAAATGGAAGATTTACCTCTTCCATTTTATGCCTGCTATGGTAAACTTTTGGGTCCTTCACTGAAAAGACATGAAACAACTGGAGCTCCCTGTGGGACCACTCCTCCCCTTTTCTCTTAAGCCCTCAGACCCACATCTACCCAAGGATCATTTCCTAACTCTCCAAAATTATACATAAGTATGCTGTCTCTGCCAGACCCTATTAATCATAAACTTCTTCTCATTTCATTTCAGTATTAAACTCATTTTGTTCAAATCTCTAATTTTCCACACTGACAGAGAAGTTCTCTATACATCATTCAGTTCTATTTCCTAGATACGTTCAGAATTACAAAATTCATTCAAGCCCATCTGATCTCTTCTCACTAAACCTTTTGCCTTGCACTGACTGACAGAGAAGAATTAGCCCTCCTCCTGTCAGGTATACATCTTCTCCCCACACACAAAAGTATGTGAAAACATCCAAACACAGCCAATGACTCAGCTTGCCCTTGTACTTGTGTCTTTGCTCTACAGAGCAGTCATTTTATGGAGCAGCAAGTCCCACTGACATAATATCAGACAGACTACTAATATTTCTGAAGTAAAAACAGCTGTAGCTGCATGGCAGGGTACGACACACTGAGAGCAGCAATAGGGATGAAGTGGTACCATCAGCACCTCTCATTTTAGTGGAAGAAGGAAATCTCACAATGAAGTCATGCTACAGAGTGACACTGCTGAGCCGAATACCTCCCAGGTCATTTTAAGTCATTAAAAAGTGAAATTTGCCAATGACAATTTTCCTCAGTGATCCTATCTAATATTAAACCCAGGTGGAGATGTTAGGGTTGGGAAGAAAAGCATGTCAGGTATTTTCTGCTCTTTCCCTGCTGCACCAATGTAATCTATCTCATTTCTAACCCAGTGCCACAGCTTCTCTCCAGGTTTACAAAGACGCTGCAGCACTATGCCAGCAAAACAAATGATGGTTTTCCTCTATAGCAAACAGGAGATGGGACTAGAAGAGCACTCAAGCCTCTCTCTCTGGTTTTTTGTTTGGGTTTTTTTTTGTTGTTGAGCCAACCATTCAGCAGAAGCGATTATGCCTTCCCCAGAAGATACCTGCAACAGTAAGTTCGGTGCTTCAGAGCTGGGACTGGCCTCTGCTCTCCCCTAGGACCAGGTATCACTGCTCTGAGAGGCTCTGGTTCCCAACAGCGAGTTGCAACCCACAGCATGACTGGGGACCTGCAGAGCCCTCCACTCACACATCACACACAGGCTGTAGCAGCCTTTCTGGCCAGTTAATCAAAGCAGCTATGGCAGGCTACTCAGAGTCAGATGGGCTCCACGAGGACGCGGTGTTAGATTAGTCACCTCACCAATTTCTGCCTCAGTATCCCCAAGTGTGAATTAGTTTCTGGCACCTACAAGTTAAGAGGGCAGCAGCTTCAGGAGAACTGTATGTTAGACAGACAGATCGATATTTCATTTTAAAGAACAGTTTCTTTTCTACTGTACTTTTGCTGATTTGAAAGAAAACAGACTGTCGCAGTATTTTTTGACTAAAAACCTGTAGAAGAAATTGTTACAGTCTTTTACAACCAGAATCTGGAAGGGTGTCCCATTGTAATATTTTCAAAGAGAAGTTGTGCATGCAGTATGTATGTGCATATGGTGTTTATGAATTGTTTTTTAACTTTAGAGATTTTATTCATTTTTCCACATGGTACAAGTAGAACACACATCTTTGTTGGACAGACACCAACATAGTAACATAGCTTTAGATTTCAGGCACTCAAGACTCAGTGGGACAATAGCCTACTCTATCTTCATGTCAGGACATCACGTCCTGAAATTAGGATGCATGCCATCAGGCAGTTCATATCTCACTGAAGATACCCAGCCCTCAATATATTCAGTTATACTAAATGAAGGAAACTGTAACCACTTCCAGTTATTTCATACAGCGATAAGGACCATGAGAACTTTGTGTCTTGGCATACAACATCTTATTTGGATTTCACTGTACTGTGAGATCTGCTGTTATCCACAGTTTGTGGACTTCATTTTTTTTTTTCTTTCTTGGAGCATGCACACAGCCAGCATAGTAACTTCAGTCATAACAAGTTTCAGAAGTCCCTAAAGCAAAGGGAAGGGGATAAGGAATGGCACAAAAAGACCTGGCTAGAGCTTCTCAGGACAGCAGCAGAAAGAGCACAGATGCTACCGATACCTGCACCCCTACCCCCAGAGCCAGCAACGTGGAGTTCAATATTCACTTTTGTTTGCAACCTGTGCATATGCGTAAGCTGCTCTTGCAGACTCATGGGGAACACTGAAAACATATTCTCCAGGACAACTTTCTATCCAGACTCACTAGTGCTCAAAGTCAGATGAAATGCAAGTGTGAACAGCTTACCTCCAGACCAGAAAGTCTGCCCTGCTACTGCAGACTGCCACATCTGATAACTATATAAACCTTGTTTATTTAATTTCAAAGCTCCTGTTTCCCTTAAGCTGTACCATGGTCTCAGGAATCACAAGATGGTGGCATTTAAGAAGCAGAGGCAATGATTTAATTGCTTTTCCAGAAAAAAGGTAGGTTCAAAAGCAAAATAAAGTTTCCTTTATAAAGAATAGAAATACTAATATTATAACTGAACACTTTTTATAACTTAATATTGCAAACCATCATTCTATTAAATGACATATAAGAAGGGACAAACCAGTTCAGAGAAAATACATAAGTATTAATTCTGTTCCCACTGGCAATTTAACACCTATCTGGTACCCCAAGGTCTTGAAAACACTAAGTACAAAATATAGTTCTTTCCTACTATCTGGAAAAAAAGATGAGGATAAGGGAAATTAAACATTTACATGAACTTGAGATGCACTGGTTTTCAGACAGGCAAACTAAAATGCCTATGCCGGGTATCTATGGCACACAAAACGAATGATTCTTATCCACTGTCCTACACAAGTTTTTTCTAGTGCCTGGCTTAAATTTGAGGTTTCTTGACAAGTTCTAATGAATGGTTAACCCTGCTTTCCTGATAAAAAGCAAATGCTCCCTGACTTCACTTTTTACTTGAAACAACTCCATATGGATGAAATATACAAACTTCTGTCAACACGACTGCTGCCTGCGCATTACTTAAATGCTAAAATAAAAAAGGGGGATTTTTTTTTTTTCCCCTCAGGTGCAGCAGGCCCCGACCTGGGGCAGTGCCAAGCCCCCTCCCGTCACCCATCCCCTCTCCTGCTCCCCCAGCAGCGGCGCTGCCCCGCGGCTGCAGGCAGCCATTCCAGCGAGGCGGGGGATAAACAGGAGATGTGCCGTAGCCTTGTGGATCGCAGGTGGCACAGGGCATTTATCTTCACACGCGCCAGGGTGGATATCTACGGCTTAGGAGTGGGAAAGGTCAGCAATGCCAGCTATGATGGCAACAAACAGCCTTACTCGCAGGCACGGGTGTGTTCACCTCTCGCTGCTCACGGCCGCCGGGTGCCTCCGGGGCTGGAGCGCAGCTCCGGCCATCCCCGGGCATCTCCCACCTTGGCTTGGGGCTCCCTCTCCTTCCCCTGCCTGCCGGGAATGCGCCGCTGACAGAGACGGTGGCAGATAACGCCAGTATTTTGGAAATGCTCTCTTCCGAAGCCACTGAAGAGATTTATTATTTATAGGCAGAGGGATGAAAACATGAAGTGCGTACATGGGGGCCCGTGGGGGGAGGGCCAGTTGCTGCCAGGCAGTAATTTCACTCTGAAGTTCCTATGACTTAAATAGCCACTTGAGCTCTGCTCTTGCAGTTTATGATGTCAATAGAACCCCTAAATGAAATTACAGCCTTCTGATACGCAGCGGGGTAGCTTTTCTTCACTGTGTAATATACACGGCCAGAAGAAATTGCACTATACGCAGAGTTTCACTAAAGCAGAGTTTATCATAAGAATGTTCCCAGTAAAATATGATTAGGCTTCTTGTTTGCTGGATAACACTCCTAATGAATCAGGGTATGTGTGATAGTCATGTTTTGTGAACGCAGACATATACCCTGAGGTGAACTGGGCACTCCAGTGCCTCAAAGCACCAGCTATTTCATTTCCACCGTAATTTGCACCTGCTTTGTTTTGCCAGCAGCACAGACCCATGCTAGCTCTGGAACTGGCCTCGGTTCCAGGAACTTGAAGCTTGCAAAGATGAAAAAAAAAAGCAAGGCAGCAATAGGGGGGATCTACATGCTGTATTTACAGGCACTTCTATTTTTTTAAGCATGCCTGAGCCTGGCTAAACCTGATCAGTAGCCCTGTAAGGGCAGGGAAAAAAATTCCACTTTTCAGATGGGTAAGTGAGAAACAGACAGAGGTAAAGATCATAATGATGCATCTGGGATACAGATTCAGGTCTCCTAAAGCCTATTCCATTTCTCTCCATTCTCATTATGTTACCCATACATTCCCTTCTCAGCCCAGGGCAGGAAAAAAAACCCCTTCATCTTACCGTTCATGAACCTTGCTATTTCTTTATTCTTGAGCTGAGGACTGACTGCAGCTGATAATTAGATATCTGTGGTTAGTGGCTGCTTTACCTCAGTAACATGCAATCTCTTTTACTTTCCTAACTTTCCTCGTCATATGACTTAATTCAAAATCAAGTTTCACTTTCTTTTCTGAATTACAGGAAGGCAAATTAGTGCTGTTTCAATGTTGTTACCCCGGAAAACAAGCTGTTGCTCAACTTTTGGAAAAGAGAGGCTTACAATATAAAATAAGAAAACAAATTGAGAATACCTTAAAATGGGAAATGTACTCAAAACACGGCAGTTGCTTTTATGTACTTTTATTGCAAAAACTGTCTCTGGATACTGCTTAAATTCTTGTACTTCTGAAGCATCCCAGTACCTATGAATCTGCCTACCTTTATCATTACATCTTTTTCTGTGCTTTGTTCTTGTCTGATGCAGTTAACACTCACAGAACAACAAACATAGCACGCCAAACAATTGTTGTGCAGAAAACAGCAGTTTTCATTCTACTACATAAATATATATATTCTCTTCCCCAGAAGTATAAACTGCTGGTTTAAGCATGAGAGAAAGAATACCATTTTCTCCTTGCTTGCATCAGGCAAAGGAAGATAACTTTCCCACTTTATCTATGGGTAAAGGAGAGAGGTTTAACTTAGCATGCAGAGTACTTTGAGATTACTAGTTGGAAGGGATGCTCTAACTAAAATGGCTACTGCTAGAAGCAAACAGTGCATGTATAAAAGAATGACCGTATGTATTAATTTTCATTTTTTTTTAAGCAACTATGATAAACTGTTATGCAGTAGATAAAGAAGCTACTACTAATGAGACAATTTATCACCTTACCATCCTGAAGTGTTTAAACAGACAGTTAGAATATGATTTGAAATTGGAGATTTTCACCATAATGATTTTAGACCATAGACAAACCATTATAACCTTGGCCTACAGTCAATAAGCAGCTTATACCATAATAAGAAAGACTGATTAATTTTTCCACATTGCTATAAATAAATACCAGCAAAGACAAGTTCCTTTGCTACCAGAGAGACTTGGAGAATAAATAAATTAATGAAATAATTTAAACATGGAGACATTTAGAGCAACACAGAGACTCTTAAAAAAGAGGTTAAACATTGTTTTTCCTTCTTGGTGAAAGATGCCAGAGTGACAGCCCTTGACTTCAGTATATCCAGAGAACAAGTGTTATATAGGCAGAAGTTTGAAGTTTCAGACATTTAGCACTGTGCTTTGAGAACTTTCCATTTCAGAAGTACTTATGTCTTTCAGACTTACACTGCCTGGAGGGAGAAAGTAAATCAGAGATAAGCTTCAAAGATCAGACCCAAAAGTGTGTGTGGGCGTTCAGTATAGCCCATTCAGAGAAGAGAAAAAAAATCCATTATGTTTCTATCTGTGATGTGAACTGCCTGAAAGTTTGGGATGTTCTAATCTGTCAGCTGCTTTTGAGTACACTGCAGAAAGGTGATGCAACAGCCAAGTTGGGATCTTAACATCAATTTAGTCAAAAGCTGGGACCATTTGGATTGAGGCTTTGATGTATGTAAAGGTTATTTCTATGTGTATGTAATACCCTTTACTGAAGGGATCAGCCAACTTAATTGCGGGTTTTGTTGAGAGCTGGTGATTTAGTTAAAGTTCAGAGAGAGGTCTGCAGCACCAGGGAATGAAGAGAAACAGCTAACCCTTGCTGCTCAGAGCTGAAAAACGTCTGCGGTCAACTTGGGGGTTTGTACATGAAAAAAGAGGAGTTCACAGTTCTTTACAGTTCTAATGCAAAGCCAGATGGAACTCCGAGGTTTTGTCCGTCTTCCACTTAAAGTTTTCAGGCTTAGTCAAACTTCAGGCTGAAACTGAAGCATGGGGAGGGACTGACAACTCCACATGGATTGAAACCAACACAAATATTTGCAAAAATTGCCAGGGAGTAAAGCCACCAAATCCTACGTGACTTTACTTACTGCTTATAAGAAATAGCGAGTATCTTAATACGGGTTGGACGTGACGTGACACAGCTGAGTTCTGAAGTCAATGTCAAAGCCTCTGATGACTTCAGTGCTCACCACCAGCCTGTATGTACTATTCTCAGGACTTAGAATGGGCACGAAACCAGGGAAAAGGTGACCTGACTCCTCTGTATGTCACAGGTGACAGCAGTAGTCAAAGAGGGGCTGCCTCTCTGGGTATCACAGAGACAAGCTTGTTGATACACCTGCTGAATAAATGCTACTCAAAAGCAAGGCAAGGGTGAGAAGAAAGCTGCCTAGTTAATATCCTGTGTGAGATATGTTGGTTCCATTAAAGATCTTGGTCTTTTGCCAGGGACATGTTTCAAAGAACAGGATAATAACTCAAAATACAAATATTTTGACTGCTACCCTCTGTTTCTTATATGCCTACTTTGTTAGAAGTAGAAAATGTTAGTCAAGAAATGATTCATTTCTTCAAATCAGATAATATGGAAGATGATGAAGGATGAATGGAACAGCCCACGCATTGCCCTGGCCTTCTTAAGCATTACAGCAGAAAAATATTAACAGAAGTGATATGTTCAGTGGGGCAGGAGAGGACAAAAGGAGACAATCTGGGCCTGGAGCTAGAGGTGCTCATCCTACTCCTTTTT
>WEKY01030405.1:123351-145780 GCA_013390045.1 Picathartes gymnocephalus
CTTTCCCATGCAGCCATGAGCAAATCACTGCAGCTTTCTAAGCCTTGTCTTCCCTATTCAACAGCTGAGAATTCTGTCTAAATACCTTGATGTTGGCTGAGACGCTCAGATTTTTGGAATCCAAGATTTTGGATATGAAGTTCTACAAAGTAATTTTTTTTCTCCCCTGATTCCCGGTTCCCCGTACAGACACGAAAAGAACAGAAGGGAAGCAAGGGAGTTAAAAAATGGGGATTAAAAAAAAAAAAAAAAATCCAACCTTTATTTCCTTGTTTGGACCTATGTTAGCAGCCACTGTTTCCTGTTTTCCCTATAAATCAATTAATATCTGATTAGCACTTGAACAATTCCAGTTCTTAACCCCCATCACTCTTCCAGTNTTACTATGCATCCACTGTAGAGTTTCTTTTCTGCTTGGCTGGGCAATCAGGTATTCAGAGCATAATGTAAATGCTCAGAACACAGAGGCATGAAAACTTGCCAGACAGAAACTCCGAGCGAAGGATTAACATTCCCCCCACCTCCCACCCTCCGCCCCGTGCCCCCCCNGCCCCCGCCGCAGCCCGGCCGCGCTGCCCGGCCTGACCCCGCCGGTGGCCGAGGGGACACCGGGGCGGCGCGGCCCCCCCGCTCCGCCCAGCTCCCCGCTCTCGGCTCGGCAGCCGCTGCGCTCCAAGCTTCGTAGTCCTTCTGCGCTTGTCGCCCAGTCTGTTTTCATATTAAAAAAAAAAAAAAAAAAAANAAAAAAAAAAGAAAAAAAAAAAAAAAAAAAAAAAGGCAAAACACAACAAAAAAAACCTTTATTTCCTGCTTCGCCGCGGCGGCCCCGAGAATAGAAGCCTTGACACATCAAATTCTGGGAGCTCACCACTCACCAGGGCTGTGGTTCCTGGTCCAAGCAGTGACGAAGGAGAATCACCTCACAGTCTCTGGAGAGTGGCAGGGCTTGGCTGCGAAGCGCGCCCTGCGCCGATGGGCTTTTTGAGTTCGCTCTGTTCCAGAGCGAGTGCCGAGGCAGAGAAATTAGGGAGGGGAGAGGTGGGAAGGAAAATCACTGGAGCCTCTTACGATCAAACTTCCACTAAGCAAGAGGAAATGTCTTATAAATAAACAACAGCAAGAGAAACAAAAAAATCCATCCCGTCCTGCCAGAGGAATGTACATTATTGTCTCTCGACGGAAAACTTTACACCACACCAGAAAGCAAGAAAGCAGCCATTTCTCCTGAAGCTACCCTCCCTTGGGTGGGGAGGAGGAGGGCAATGCAAACTTGGGAAAAAAAAAAAAAATTGGGAAGTTCATGCGATTTCCCAGTAGACAAACAAAACTGTCCAAGTTCAACAGATGTCACTATTCCAAGGTTTCACGCAGCACTAAATTTCTTTAGATCTGATGATCGTCACTCCACCATTAGGACACATTCAAGGAGGAAGTTCAAGGCAAGGGGAAGGAGGAGAAGGTCACAATGTATGTATGTGCGAGTGTAGACCTGTATGCGTATGTGTCTATATTTATTTATGCATAATACTGACATTTTATGCATTTTATGATTCATATTTATAAGAATATTTTTATTTATGTATTAAAAAAACTTGAGGTACCTGAAATTCTCTTCTCTCATACCTCCCCATAATTTTTGAGATTTATGGGTCAGAGTTCCAAAGTCTTCATTCTCATCTCACAAGACTGCAACTGTAACCTACTTAAAGCTAACATGTTATTGTACTGCAGCTCACAAGTGACACGAGTTTGGTGATTTCAGTACAGTCCCTGGCTTTGCAAAAAAACTATTGCGTGATTTGGCACAATGCACGGCAAATAGCAGTCTCTTTATGAGGAACTACAGATGGCAATTGAAAGAGTAATTCAAATAATTTATCAAGCACATTTGGAGACCTAGAATGGGGGATGGCCTGAGTCTACGAGAAACCAGTATGCTACAAGTCATTATTAGCAAGCTTATTAAACCTGCCTCTCATGCACAGCAGTAAAAGACCAGAGATTGCTGATGGGAACCGAGGAGCTTGGCAGTGCTGGGTTTTGGGTCATGACTAGGAAAGCAGAGTACAGCAGGTGAGGACCTACGTGAGAGGAGAAGTGGGACAAAAGACTGAAAGACCATGAGATAACTGAAAATGGCTTGGCAAACTCAACTTCTGCTCTAGGGTACTTCACCCTTTGAGACAGAGACGCAATGCTGAAAGAACAGAGTGCCCACCCCAAAATTCAGCTTACCAAGTCTCAAAAAAATTCCTCATCTGTTGAATTCCTGAGGACTACTGTATTCACAAGACACAAATGAAAACATGTTTTTTAAACTAATTAGTTTTACATCTGTGCATTCTTGCTGGCAAAGTAATGCTGTCATAGATTTTGCTAGCAACAGTCAGTCTACAATGCAGGTGGAAAAGGCAAATACAAGCTTAAGGCTGAAGTATTGTTGAAAATAAAAGCCAAGAGCCTTTAATGCAAAATTTATAGTGAATCACAGCTTCTTCAGGCTCAGATCTTTAGTAGAAGAGACTGTTAAAGCATTTGTAGCTCTACAATACCAAGGTGATCTTAATAAAATAAAAGAAGGAGGCATTTTCAAGAGGTTTTTTAAGACAGAGCAGTAGAAGTGACATCACTGACACAGCACTGGGAGAGCTGTGGGAAGGTTGGGAGCCTTATTGACCTCATCAGATTAATTGGCAAATTGTAAATCTGACCATCCAGCTCATATGAGCTGATACCAAAGAGGTCCTTACCCTAGAAGGGCGCTGGGTGACAGAGAGAAGCTGTCAGCTTATCTGACCTCACTAAGAAATGCTTTGCTCATTTACAAATCAGCTCAGCATTCACTTCTCTCACTACCTTTATGTTTACTAACATTGCCAGAAATACTGAAGAAAACTGAGACAAATCTGAGCTCTTGCAAGTGAAACCTTATTTAGTGAGAGGTGTCCAGAGAGCTGAGTGCTCAGAGAGCAGAAAGGCACGCAAAGAATGATGGACCAGAATTTGAAATAATAATTCCTGTCTGTGACGAGGAAAACCTTCAACATTTCTGAGCAGGAAACACAATTAGGAGGCTGATCAACTGACCTCGGGTTCCCAATACCTTAGCTGCCTTTAGGAGATTTACATACATGGAGGTGGGAGCAGCATATGGCCCTCTGTGTTTAGTAAGGCATTTGCTAAACAGTCCAGAGATCAATAGCAGACATTAAATTAAGCACTCTGGCATTCTTATTATTTAGTATCATTAACCATTAGGGATGGCTGTACTATAAACACAGGGAACAGAGAACCAAGTGAAGTCTTCTATTAAAAAAAAAAAAAAAGCCTACAAAGTTTCTGAAAATTAGACTAAACAAAAAAACACATGCAGTGAATAGATCACGCAATTGTGATCAAAATCTCAGAAAATTCCAACTGTCTGCTTGTCAGTGCAGACTATTCCCATTACAAACTTCAGGAGACTGAATTGTGCCATTCTTGCTTCACTAGCATTAGCAGTGGCCACAGCCTCAGAACTGCAAAATAATAAGAGCCAGGAGGACAATAATTTTCCTCAGATTTTTTATTTTGACATTTCCCATTTGTGCCGTTTTTCAAAGTTTTAATTTGGTAAAGGCACTTTTCAGCCTGTCTTTTAACAGGTCACTAATAACTTGGGATGCAAGATCTCATATTTCATTTTTTTGCTGCTGCCACCTCTAAATATTTCATTTACCTTGAGTACAGCAGACCACTCTGGAAGGTTTATTTTTTCTTTTTTTTCTTTGCACTATACGGTTTACAGACTACTTTTTGTGACTCATTATTTGCATTAGGCTAGTTTGATTCTACCTGTTAAAGTAAATTAATAGAGTGCCTATCAAAATACTTTCATTGTTTAAGTAGCTTGGTGAGGCAATTGTACTGACTTTCCTTTTTGTTGGGAATTCGCATATTTCCTATATGGAAATAACTGAGAGTCTTGGAGGTGGTAGCTAGTTATAACAGAAGCTTTCTCTATGTAATATTTTTTAATATTTGCAACCCCGTTACACACACAAATATAAATTTATACATATGTGTATGTACATCTGTACATACACACTACATATAAATAAAATCATCAGAGTTTTATTTCTTCCTCCTGTCTTGGCTGTTAGTCCTTGAACCAGAAGACCAAATGCATTTCGCAGCAATTGTACATATGCACACATAGAGAATACAAAGCTGAACACAAAAACCCCTAAGGGTTTCTCTGCCTGCCTTGTATCAGTATAGAGAGGACAAGCCTCAAAAAGGGTGCTGCTTTCCCCATCTCAGCAAAGAAAGAGAGAAGAACCCCCACAGAGAAAGGAGAGTGCTTGGAGGCCCTGACTCTTCTTTCCTCCCCTCCATGCATCCCTCCATGAGCTAAAACTCTGTGCTCAGAGAAAGGCCATGCTGCAACCAGACCTTGGAAGCAGCTGCAGACAAGCACATGGAGGTTAATTCTGCTTTTTGCTCCATTAACCTCTGCTCCACCTTTGTGACACCCTCAAGGAAGAGAGACAAGAAGACAGGTGAGCCAGGCACGTGCCGGTGGCCAGGCAGCGCTGCAGGGGGATCAGGCCAGGCTAGGGCTGCCTCTGGATCCTGGCCTTCACAGGCTTTGGAGAGCAGTTTGTTTTGCTCCTGCCAGCTCTGCCTCAGCACTGAACACTTGCAGGATGCAAGTATTCCCCTTCTCTGCAAGGTGAGCTTCATGGCAGTGCCCTGCAGCTTTTCCCTCTGCTCTATGTTCCTCTATATAGCAGGAGACACACAGCCTTTGGCAGTGGGTGCAAACAGATGAGATAAACAGAGATGAAATAAACCTAGTGGAAAAGTCTTCTCCAGCTGTAGTGTCTCTGCCTATAAATAGATATTCTCCTGGTGTCCTCCACATGCAAACACAGAGTTGAGGTTTTTTTTGTTGTTGCTGTTTTCTTGTTTAGTACAAAGCAATTAAAATGTAACAACCTTTCAAAATCTTCCTTTATTTGAAAAAAATAGGTCACGGACACAGAAGCAGTCAGTCATGGTTTGGAGTGGGCAAGCAAACAATTTTCATTTGATTGTGCCCTTGTTTTTGTAACTAGCTTTTCTTCTGTGACCTGCTATACTTACCCTGTCTGCTGTGCTAACCAGCAACATGCCTTTTTAATCTGCCTTCCTGGGGTCTGCATTTGATTACAGCATTCATGTTCTATTTAGATTCTTTTGAATCATGCCCTGTGGTGCTAGCACGAAAGGTGTTATTTATAAAATGAAATTCTGTTGTATTGCAACTTGGATTCAAAGAGGACAAGCAATATTAAATACTTACTTTATTTAATAATATCCTGGATTTATTAACTCAATTTCATTACAAGATTAGAGACGGTAACCTGGAGGGGGTTATTAACTAATAAACAGGCTTCAGGCAACTTTGCCCTATATAAAATAAAATAAAAATACATATATATGCATTTAAATTACTTCTGAGGGCCCACATACACACCTATGGCTCAAAAGTATGGCTTTCTTGATAAATAGTATTGCAGAGAGCTCTTGGCTGGAATCCACTGAGCTCATGGTCCCTTTACGACAGCGGGCATCCACACTCAACAGCTACCCCAAGTGACTGACCCTATTTAGTTGGTTGCACGCCATGTGGGATGAAGTCTATCACTCAGCTGTGGCAGAACTGATGCAGGCTACAGTTACTTCAAACCACTGTGGGCAGCACACCAGAAACCACAAAACTGTGCCAACCCATCTGCCCCTCCTTGACTTCCCCAGCACCTCAAAGCTCACGTTTGTGAGCTGTTGCACGGCTCTTTCTCTCCCAGGATCAGTCCTGCAAATTGCAGGACATACCAAAGGAGAAGCTTCCCCAAAGCATTTGGGGAAACTTGCAGGCAGCATGCTGTATCTCCCAAAAAAGCGCTCCTGAGCTATCGAAAGCTTCTCTTTCGATGAGGGGATGGAAAATTCCTGACGGTACACACAGTATGATATGAATCTGTATTCTGATATTTAGCTCTTCGTGGTAACTTTAACAACATTTCAAACCAGTACATATTCTGTTCAGCCAGATATGGCACAACTGGCAGCTGTACTGAACTGCAGTCTTCACCTGGTAAGCTGCAGCACGTTTGTCAGCACCCCAGCCTAGGGACAAGGGCCAGGTTAGAAAAGTCACAGAAGGTTGAAAGCTCCTCAGGAGTACAAGAATACTGAGATGTAATTTTTTCTCCATTTCCTAAATAAAACTAACAAATGCTAATACACTATTAAATGCCTCCTCTCTGAAACGCTCTATGACAAGAAGTAGCTTCTGTGACTTTGAACCTGTCAGGTCCACAATAAAGCCTGAGTCTGACACGGGAAAATAGCACAGTATCAATGTCAGAGATACTACAGGCAGGGAATTCCCACTTGGAAGTGCATGGCTGCTAAAAGCTTTCACCCCACATCTGTTGCACAGTTAGCTGTGAGTCACCTGCAGTCAGCTTCATTAGACCTGAAGTGTCACTCAAATAAGACAAGCTATTGCTAGAACAAGAGAATTCAGATTTTTAAGCATTTGATAGATTAAAAGGAAAGTGTCACGATATGTTAAATGGATATTCAAATACTTTAGGTCTCAGTTTTCATCTGCTTACAGATCATATGCTTTTCCTTAAAGCTGCATGGTAGGCAGAGACCTAAAATAAAGGGCAAATTATTTTTTTCACTCATGTGGTGTTGTTCATTGCAATGACTCAGAGAAGGATACAATCCAGTGCATGAAGATAATGAAAAGACAGAAAGACTAATGAATTAAATCTGATCAGAAACAGATTTGACTTCAGAGTGATCTCTTAAAGTCAGGGGAGAACACCTAGTGCATGGTGGTGCATGGATATTCCCAAGCAAAACTGCGGTTAAGTAAGAGAAGTGTATAGAGAAGAGGTTAATTTGGGTCAAAAATGAAGGGAGATTGAGAAACAGATTTATGGTAAAACTTTCAAAGGCAAAAGCAATAATTGCACCCGCAAAAGGCATGTGCATCATTGCTACAAACAAAAACACATGCTTGGACTCTCTACAGGCAATCTGGCATCTGTCTCTCATTCCCTCCCTCCTCCTGACCCTGAGACCTCTCTCTCTGGAATTTTGTTCCATGAATATTCCATAATGCTATGCTCAGCTCCTATTTTCAAGAAAAGTCAGCATGAGCTAATAAGTGGAAGTTCACAGCATTACTGTCAATCAGTGGTTGGTTTCCATGAGAATGAAGACAGAGCTCAACAAAAAAATAGTGAGGTTCAGGCACAAGTGATACTCTGTCTACATATGTTATGCATGTACCACTTTGAAACTACGGAACTAACTTGTTTGGCACTTGATTTATTAGCAGACTCTCAAGGGTATCTACAAAATAAGCCAAGTTTAAATAACATCCATTTGGGTCATTCTGAAGTCAGGCAGAAACACAATGTATTATTTGGTAAGTTAGCAATACTGCAATTGATTCTTGTTCTCACTCTCCTCACTTCTTTCTATATGCTTAAAACCACCATTAAAAAAAGATTGAAGCTTTTTCTTTTTTCTAGCTGCTTTTTTTTTAAAATTTCATCCACCAGGTCTTAAAGTATAACAATTTCTATCCTAAAATAATTAGTGAGAGGAATTTCTAACTGATTCTGTGGATTATAAAGGGAAACTATCTCTTTTTTAATTGATAAAAAGCATGCTACTATTCCTGAATTGATACTGTATGTTTACAATAAACAGACTAGGCAATATGATGTAAGGGCATAGGGTATGCATGGGGTAGAACTTTACAAAGGCACATTTATTTTCTACTATTTTTATCCACTCAAAGTTTCTGGCATATTCTCTACTAGAACTAAAGAAAGTAAACAATGTAAGAAAATAAGGAAGTCAGTTATTTTCTTTTTTAGGGAACCAAAACACCAAAATCCTATCAAATGCAGATACATTTCTAAATTTCAAATGTTGTCAAAATTTAATACAGTTGGGTCAATAGTTTTATAAGGAAGTGCTATGAAAAGAAGGTAGTTTCATAACTTTAACATAAAGAAGGACTCCGTTTTAAAATACACCCCAAATTTAAGACTATTTAGATAAAAGCCCTTGGTCTTACTTCTGATTAAATTAGTGGAAAATGAGCTCATGGGTGATGGGAGAGAAGCACCAGCAAACCCCAAACTAGCTGACAGACACAGTTAAAAACTCTAATTCTATTCAGTTGTTTCAACGTGACTGATCTCAGGAGGAATGAAGCAGTTCCGTGGGGGAAGACAGTCTGAGCAGTGGATGGAAAAACAGGAAGAGGCACTTTGGACAGAACGTCGCTTGGGTGAAACCTGCACAAGCTAGAAATCACTTGGCCTCTCCAAGACCCACCAAGACAGAAGAAGGGCAAATGAAATGCCATTTGTATGCATTCTTCCAAGTCTCCACTCTCTCTCCATTCTCCTCAGCCAAGAATCTCTGCGTGTATCTACCTAATGAAAAATTTCTCTTCTTTTCCTCAATGAGAATCTAAGAAGTTCATGGGACGGACCCGTTTCAAAGACAAACAAGCATCACACTATGGCCACACAGTGGGGGAATTTTCTCCCTCTTGGGATGCTCTCTTTTTGCCCATGTGAGGTCAGCCTTTGAAGCCCATTCACACAGATCTAGAATACAATGTAAGAGTTCTTTAATTAACCAAATACTAATATAGAACTGGTACTTGATTTCTATGCTGGGATTCAAGTGTGCTCTGAAAGAAGGTGAAGGATCTGGGTCCAGCATAGTTGTACTCCCGTTCTGCAGTATCCAGTGAAACCACAATTTCAAATTTTTATTCTAGCGTGTTTTCATTCAGCATTCCGTGGATGGACTGAGGCCCATTACAGCCACATTACATGGTAGAACAAACCAGTCTGACCTCAGGCAAAGGCTTTATCCTCCCTGTATCTCAGTTTCCCTGTCAGGCTGCAAGAGTCATTCTTTTTCACTTACTAGGGACACCTTGGGAATTACCTACTTAACATACGGATAAAAAAAGGCTCCAAAAGGCAAAGTGCTGTGGGGCTGACTGAGTAGGCTTGCTGCAGTAACATGGCTGTTGCCAGCAGGCAGCAGGTACCACAGATCTCATGAAAGATCACTCGTCGATTTTAAGTTACATTCATTTTTGTGCCTGTTCCGTAGGCCCCTAGAGATTAAATACAGCTGAGTGCTATTATACAGTTAGCTCCAGCAAATGAAAAATATACTCTTTTAGCAGTTTTATTCCTTTATCAATTACTACTTTAAGAGACTTGTACTGTATTATTTTATATTGGCCAGTTGTAAAAATAATTTATTCCCTGAAGAGTTTTATTCCTTTAACATTTCAAATTTTTTGTTCGATGTTTAGCATGTGACCATTTTTTGACAGAGAATGAAAGGAATACTTTATTAAAAGAGCTAATATAGCTCCTTTTCTTGTGTACATTTTGACCATTTTTAAAATAAAAGATCTGAATAGGATTTCTAGTAATGCAGAAAATCTAGTAAGATTTTTCTGTTTTCAGGTTTCTTTGCATTACTGCATTATCACCCTGGCTGGGGAAAAGATGGAAATCCTGTCCAGATTTCTGGTAAAGTGGCACACCTATTGAGGACTAAGCCCACTTTCCTCCTTTCTTCTAGGTACATCTTTTTTTCATAAGCTTGCTCGTACCAATGAGTGTATAGAATAAAGACAAGTTCCTTACAGACTTGAAACTCCATAGAAGAGCCATCGGGATGAAAACCTGTCGAGTGAGCATAGAAAGCCACTACAGAACGAACTATCAAGAAAGCATTCTTGAACACTGTTCAATAACTGACACTGTCAGGTAGCTCTGTGACAGTTTTCTCTGTAAGTGGCTCAAACCACAATGAAAAGAGCTGTCATGATGAGGAAGCAGCCCAGTTGGATTGAAAGGGCAAAACCTCTGTTTCATTTGAGAACATGGTATCATGGAGGCAGCAACCCAGACCAGCCTCCAGCTCAGCAGAGGTGTGTGATATCACAGAATATGGTGACATGCCTCAGTTGTGGTCATACACAG
Source organism: Picathartes gymnocephalus (assembly GCA_013390045.1). Classification (NCBI taxonomy): domain Eukaryota; kingdom Metazoa; phylum Chordata; class Aves; order Passeriformes; family Picathartidae; genus Picathartes; species Picathartes gymnocephalus. The sequence goes on from WEKY01030405.1 coordinate 133,434, forward strand.
TACAGAATCAATCAAGGATGAAGCTCATCTAAGGATGAAGAGGAGAATGCAGAGGGTATGCAAGAAAGCAGAGCTGGTGTTTGAGCAGAACAGAACTAAGCTTTTGTGAAGACAGTGTTGCACAGCCTCATAAAACCTCTGCTGCTCAGCAGAAGATGTTGATTTCCTTGCCAATTCATAATTCAGATCAGATGAAGGATTTCCTGAGGTCTGCAAGCCGTGTTAGCGATGGGGAGCCCGGCTCCGAGTAACCCTAGAGCTGTTAAAGTGAAAACATGCTGTATACAAGCTTTTGTACAACTTTAGTGCAAACCCTGGAGGCCCTGAAGGCTCACCTGAGTTTCACTTTAGGCTACTAAACTCAAGCAAACTGTGGGAGAAAAGACTGTCAAAGCTCATAGCCAGCATCTTTCATCAGCAGTTCTCAAAGTAGTTTACAAAGGAATTTCCTATTTTACAAGGGCAGAAGCACTACAGTGTGGAGGAACACCTTGTTCTAGACCATGGAGCATAGCAGCAGCAGAGCAGGGCAAGAACTTGAGTTATTGTGGTCTAGGGCACCATATTTCCCACAAGGCGCAATGCCTGAAAAAAAATTAATACTACAAGTTAGCAGCAAAGTTTTGTACAACTCTAATCAGCAGCCACAGAAAACCAGTCCCCCACAAATATCTGCTCAGTCATACAAGTTTAGTCACTGGATATGGATGAAAAGAAGTCCCTCACTAACTGGAATGACTCGTGTCAATCTTTAGCTCTTTAAAACATTGACTAATTTTAGATTTTCTGTGGCTAAATACATTTGCAAACTATTAAAACAGTCTCCTGGTACATGGAAAACATATGGTTTCAACAATGTTATTCCTTCATGAAGGCCTGTTTCTTCAAAGTTTCCTTTAGTTGTACACTAAGCTTGTTTGTTGTTCAGAATCCTTACTTTTATAGCTATCTTCCCTCCTTTCCACAGCTATTTACTGAAATGATATATATGTGCATGAGTGTATATATATATTAAAGACACATACTTTTATTGACTGAAGATGTAATGATATGGCGCTAGTCAGAAAAGAGTATTAAAAAAAGCGTATCCCAAGGAACACATTTCCTCTCATAGCTGGTGCACTGCAAGTTTGCAGAGAGGAAACGCTGCTCATTGTGTGGTTTTAATTTCTTACACATTTGGTGAATACATTAAAAAACAGGGAAGAAGACAGCCTGCCCAGGGCAAGACCTACACATCCATTCAGAAAGAATCCCTACATTTTACTGAGGCTACAGTCTACTAATGAAGAATATCCATTGTGTCCCCCACCACTCCCAAAATATTAAGCTATAGTTGCTCCCTGTTTTAACTGTTTTTCCTGGGACAATTTTCCATGTCAGACTCTAATCACCATGTTTGGCTCGCTCTACAGCCACCCTGCATTCACCCTCCCTCTCTGGACTGATCCCAGCCAGCCTTCATTGCTCTGATCACCAGCTGGTTTGTGAGCTTGAAGGAAGCCGTGTTTCTCTCAGGTATCTGGCTTGGCACTGCAGGCTGCTGTTGGGTAAGCTGTTAATCTTAACCTTGTTTTGCACTTCATGGCTGAAAGGGAGAAGTACAGCAAACAAGACCAGGCTAGTGTTAAGTGGGAAACAGTCATCCTTAACCAATGCTTGGAACAGGGTGCAAACCCACGAACTCCATGAATTTCGTCAGCCTTTGGTGGAGAAATATTAAGTAGGAGGCCATTTCTCAGCAGCCAAGTGGGCTACACTGAGCACCACTCATTTAGTTCTGAAGAACAATCGGTCTGGCCTAACACCAGGCATGAATACATGAGAAGTGGACAAGAACAGTATCAAAGAGCCAAAAGCCTGCTTTAAAGAATTGAGAGCTGCGTCTCTTGGAAACACACTAGGCCTATAGTCACAAATGAGGGAAAATAGCTGAGAGAAGTGAGCAAACAGGGTGGAGCAGAAACAGAATTGGAAAAGGCATGGTGACAGAAATGCAGGATATGAGTTGGGTACTGTGTTCTATTGCTGGATGAGGAAAAGCAAAAGCCAAACAAGTCCATATATTAATTTCGGATATTAGGTGCATTGCTTAATGAACTTGTGCAATACTATGAGCAAGTATACTTGCTCATACTATAAGTGCAGAATGATAATCTATAAAATAGATTTAAAAACTTCTTCAAAGGTGTTTTTTTTCCCCTTGCATTTTACTGCTCTTAAGCTCAAATTTCTTTTTTCTGTGTGAATTTCTTTTTTCCGTGTGAATTTATGCTGCCAAGGTTGAGACTGACTTATGTGTATGCATCTTGTTTGTACAAAGAAATCTAAAATATTGCTCATGCAAAAGTGTGGATGCAACTCCTGAGGTCAGAAAGAAACACTTGAACATGGAATCAGCATTAATAAATTAACAGATTTATGGTTCAAACAGTTTGCCCAAGTGGCACTGTTTTACCTCCAAGTAACGTAAGCCACAGAGTTTCACTTGGCTATGCCTGCATTCAATCCATAAGGCAAGAAGTGTCTTTGAATTGTGAAAACAGAGGGGAAAAAACTAATGAGAGACCAAGGAAATGACAACTAGACCTGGCATGGAAGAATAATTGTCAGTCAAGAAGAGGTAATAAAGAGAGAGAAACACTTGAAGGAATAGGTGTCTGTAAACTGAGTGGAGGTACTTTCAAAAGATCTAATAAATCTGTAATGCTTATACAGAGAAGACAGCACTAGCACAGCAAGGGACTAAGGAAATATGAAGTTAGATTCCCTTTATGCCTAAAAATGACCAAGGACATAATAACTATCATACATACTTTTTAAGTGAGCACATCTGAACTATCATGCTTGAATTCTGACCTCTTGCTTGATGTAAAATTAAGTTTCAAAAAGGGGAAAAAGGAAGCAAACTTGACCTCCAGATGGGATGCTGAAAGAAGTGCTGCTTGCTTTATTTGTTCATGCAGGTTTTTTCTGCCACTCCTGCTAGAATAGCATGAAGGACAATTACTTCAAGTGTAATGAAATGAGTGCCCCAATGTGAACACTTCCCAACAGGAGATCCATGACGCCTTGACAAACTGCAATGCCAGAACCCTCTGCCATCACTGCTCTGTCCGGAAACTGCCCTCAAATATTTGAGACATTCCTGGAATTAATAAATAAGTGCTGATTTGGCCTGGCTGGTTGCTGCCTGGTATCCCTGGCTGGCACTGCCTTACAATGGATGGCATTGTTTTCTTGCAGCAATTCTTTTGCTTTTCTTCTTAAATTTCCCAGTGCCAGCAACAGGAAGACTGATTAATTTCAACTAATGTGACTGTTGAATCAAAGATATGACTCATTTTAAGGAAGCTTTTGTTGGATGCTTAGTCTATCAAACCATGCATACTTTAGATTATTTGGCTGGGTAGACAATATGATCAGGCAGACACAACCATTTTGGTTGAACTCAGGTACACATCATTTTTGTACTGAAAAGCTGGATATGAACAAAAGTTATGGTGCAGCCTCATGTAAAGTCTATAACCAATCCTTTCTGTGCTGTCTGGAAAGGCATGCATAGTATACAGTGTGTTGAACTTATCAGAAAACGACAAAAAGCAAGTAAAAGGGAGAAAAAAAAATGTTCGTCAGCCTCAAGTCAGTGAAGCTGTAATACTCAGAACTTGCTTTATGCAATATGTATAAATGTCAGGTCACATTGCAAAAACTGTGAAAGGAAAAGAGTATTTTCTCTTGTTAGGCTTTTGTGCCATGGAGCAGCCCATAACACATCAGTTAACTTGGGGCTCTTTGGTGGACTAAACAGAATAGTGCATTTCAAACATTTATTTAATGAATAAAACTAAATGTAATACTACAGATATTGTCTCTACTTCTTGAAGCTCACATGGACAGAGCTAAGTTTTGGGGAAGTTCATCAGAATGCCTTTGGAAAACACTCGTCTAGGATCATACTGTTTGCTTTTCTATTCGTGCATTTTCATAACCAGCTTTCATTTGCAAAAATGCTTCCAAATGTTAGTTATTCAAGACTCACAACGGCTGAAATGGAAAAAACAGTGGTAGAGGGCTGTTGTGATCTACCCAAGGCCACAAAAAACCTCCAGAAAACTTTCTTGTATCTGAAACGTGCTTCCATTAGCATAGAAATAACTGCTCAGATCACCCACACTTCTGTAAGACAAATACAGTCCTGATCCTATTATTCAAAAGTGTTTAGAAAGAACTAATTTGCAAGATGGATATATGTAACATGCATGATCCTTTAGATATATGTAACATGCATGGGCCTTTTACGGAGAAGAAAGGAATACTGCTCTGGGTATTCAAATTACCTTCAAGACTTCACTACCAGGTCATTTGACTTGAAGCTGCAAAATAGAGAGCTTTCCTTGGGTGCATGTAGGTAAACTAAATACTTTCATATATTTATACACAAACTGTGAATATCCTATACATACATTTGAGCATGCACGTACAATATAAGGTGACTAACGAACAATTCACTGGCATGGTAGCAGAGCTACATTCTTGGGACTTGCTGCATAAGCAGGCTCAACTTGCAAACAACTGGAAAGCATAAAAGTAGCACTCCTGCTCCTGTGCAGGAAGACTGGCAGTTACATGCCCTCCTCTCACATCAGTGTCTTAACAGTCCCATACAGCAGTCTAGTCCCACAGAGTGGTCAAAAGAAACCCATCCAGGGTTTCTCTGAGAGAACTGTCCTTTTCCACCTCCTGGCAGGACAGTTGAAGCTGTGTATCACAGTGTTCCAAAGCAGGAAGGGTGTGTGTGTAGGTAAGAGGAACTGAACTATGACTTGAACATGAACCAAGAGGTTTTGGATTCTTGATTTGTATGTTCTTGCCACACATGTCATAGGAAAAGTTTCTGTTTCCACTTAGCTATTTATTAGAAAAGGAATGGAAATCATTATGCACAGCACTTAGGAGACTAAAAGACTTGACATGTGTATGTGTTTGTATTTGTGTACATGCATGAAATCTCCTGAATAATATGGGAATATATGGGGGCAGATGCTCCATTTAGCCCAGTCCTCCCTCTCCAGTGGAGGTCAAGAGTAATCATCTAGAAGAAAATGTATAAAACCAGAGCAAGCCTCTTATCATACCTTCCCAGAATGTTCTCCTACCCTTCAGTGATTTAGCTGAGATAACAGGACATTTGGAAATAGAGAGAAACAAACAAAAAATTAAAACAATCCAGAAATATGGAAGATTACACTGCATTAAACCTGTGTTCATATCAAGCAATGTCAGCTCAGGGGAAACCCAAGAAGAAAGCTCAAATTAGAAATGAAGAAGACCTGTTATTTTTCCACAGCCAAGTGTGGCAATGTTGGGTAGTGTTCAATTCCCCTATTTAAGCTATCTGTAAAATCTGCATGTAGACAGGAACCTGCAAAGAGAAATCTGTCATATAATAACAAGACTATCAAAAGAGGAGAGTAATTCACCCTGGAAGGGCCAACTTATCTTCATTTATTTTAGAGAAAAATCTAAAATTCTGACTTTCAGATTTCCAAAATTAAACCAGAAGGATTTTTACCCTTAGCTGCAACATTGACCCTGTCAGCTAACAAAATTGCTATGGGTTAGACCCAAAGGCTCCTAAACTTCAGAGCTTGGAGGAAGTTCAAATCCCAACTCACACCAAACCTGTCAGACTTTTCCTGTACACACATGCTCCTGTTTTCCTGCAGGGGATATATGTGCTGGGGGAATTCCTCTAATGCTGTAAACTGGTACTCTTTTTTTCCCTGACGGCATTCTCAGTATACAGATGGGAAGACTAAAACATTTGGGATCCCTTCCTCTGTAGCTACAGAAAGGATTTATGTATGAATCCCATTAATATTAGCAGAAGTATTGTGAAGAAATCTGCACTAAGAAGAGAAAATGACCCCAAGTTCAAAACAAATTTCAAAGATGTGACATCTAGGAACTCCTGTTACAAAGACAAACAAAGAAGTAAGGAATGTAGGACAACTTATTTACCCAACTACAGGACATCTAGTGTGATAAACTCAAGTTGCCTTGATTCAGAAGCAGAAACTTTAACAAGCTGAACATTTTCAAGGTAGTTTCACATTTGTTTATTATTGGCTTGAATATTCAAGAAACCAAAACTGGAATAACTGACACATATTCATACGGAAGGGAAAGCAGCCCAATTCCATTCATTGTTTTAAATACAACAGAAAGTAATGTTATTCCTGCTAGCAGAAATGGATCATGAAGCTACTCTTCAGTTTGTTCAATCTCTGCTGCACTCAAAAAAGAGCTACGGAGAGGTTCCCTAAGCACACTTTCCTGTTTTTCTCATTCCACCTGGAAAAGAAGGACGAGCCTGTGCAGAAGTTACTCCCAGTATATCCAAAGGCACTGCCTATGGGGTCCTGCAGTGAGTTGTCTGCCTACAGGGAAACCTTATGAAAAGCTTTTAACAGATTCCTCCAAGAAGAATTAAGTAGTTCATCAGAGAACAGATGGAAGGAGAAAAAAAACATTTTTCCATCCCCGGCACCTGCTCTAGCCTCATATAACTAGATGATTATAGCATTCCTATCTTAAATCATTCTCAAAAGGGGACCAAGTTTAAACTTTACAAACCTCAAACCCTAATTTAACCAAATAAAATACCACTCAACCCCACTGAATGCTTTATACAAATTCTTAAATAAAGGAGGTAGAGTTCTTGAGTGAGGCATCATATTTATTTTGACTTTAGACCTAACTCAAATCCTGCAACTCTGTGAATAAGAAAGAAAGAAAAATAAAAGTATTTGAAGTGCACTTGCCAGATTCCAAACTGGGTAAGTACAATTTCCTCATTTCAGTCTGTTTTGCAGTTTCAACAGTCTAAGTTTTCTCCCTCTATACTTAGGTTAGTAATGCTCTTGTTTCTTATTCTGAAAGTGGTCCTGTTTTTTTGAAGTAGATGATAAGATTCCTGTGCAGTTTCTTAAAAAATTTAAACCTCTGACTATAAAAACATGCAGTCATATATTTAGCTTACAGCGGGTTAGCTATTCCCCTGCATTTTTAGTACTACAGGACTAGTCACACACTTAAATAATAAGCAGTGAGAAGTATTCACAAGAGTTTATAAGTTCCATTAGAATTTTTTCAGGTAAACAAACCTACCAAAATTCAAAATACTAATGCCAGGATTCATATTTCTGTCACTGCTCTGAAAATATAACAAATATATATAACATAAAATGCATGTGTAAGGTAAATATTTCAATATGTACAAATGCAGTTCCCAGTAGAACTGAGATGTCTCAAAATCAGTGACAGTCTCAAATTCCAGAAGAAACAAATCTTTCTGAGCCATTACATATTGCAAATTACAGTGCCCATCATAGAATTTTTATAATTCTTATTGCTAGCTTTTCATGTTGTTACTATTTTTTACCTAAAAAAAAAATACTATTGATCAGAACATCTATTTTGTTTTACATCCTTTTTAAACAAGAGCATGGACTATTTTCAATAGTACTCAGCTTAGAGGTACCCACATGTACAGCCCCAGCCCAGGGCATACAGGTGCCACTGGAAGCATTCCACTTAGAAAGATGGTTTTTGGTACAGACTTCTTGGGAAAGTTCCTGGAGCTGTAACAATAATTGCACTGAAGCCAATGAAAGTTCTGGGTGTGCCATTAAATGAGAAAGAAATAGGTCCACACAGACTTGTACAAATTAGAAATACTCTAAACAGACTGCAAATCTCCTGCTGATACTTTAATTTGGATTTTTAAACCAGAAATTCCTTCATCTGCTTTTCACTTAGCAACATTTTCATTTTATCTGGCCTTTCACTCAGAAATCTGGTCATATACATGGTGAAGACCAGGAACATAAAAATCTAGCATTAAATCCTGAAGCACTGTTTGCTTGTTTCTTGGTCAAAATTCCCGCTGAGATCTAGAAAAGAGAATGGGCTAAAAAAAGCTGCTGAGAATTTATCTAACTCAAAAAAAGGGATGACACATTACCACATGGTCCTGTGACAGTCCACCCAAACTGGGAGAACTGACACGCAGAAGGATTTCTTCCATGACCTGCCAAATGCACTTTGACCTCTTTTTGGTGATTTCCTTAGGCCTTTTGCTGGAATTCAAAAGAGTTCTAAAGTCCATGGTCAAAAACGCAGACACCTTACAGTGCTCCAGTTTTAAATCTCAGGAAGACACATGTGCACCTAAATTGTTCTCCTCACTCTGTCAGATGTTTAGTCCAGTAAAATGACACAAGAGGACTGAATTGACAGTGTAGGCACTGCATTCAGCTGCTGAAATTATGTATTGCTAAACATCCATAAGTAACATTAAGACTAACCTAAAACCAGTGCTCATTACTTATTTAATTCTCTTTAAGAAAAGGTATAATTCACAGAAATTATTTTATGTCCCAACAAGCTCTTAAAGTAGGCATTCTCTCCAAAGCTGCACAGTAAGAATGCCACAACATTTGTTGATTTGTACACTGCACTTCACACTAGATGCCACAGAAACAGTCCAGGCTGAAAACCACTCATGTGGACAGTGGATCTCAAAAAACAATTACAGAAACAACAGAAAATCATATTTAAAAGAAATAATTCAGTTGCTACTGGATGAATGATTAAGATAAATACACTGGAAAGTTAGATGGCTTGGTCACCAATCTGTGATGGAGTATGCATGAAGTGGTTCTAGTGTTTACACACAGGAAGTAAAAAAGCAGCACATTTTGCTCTGTATAGTTTTATATAAACTGCACAGTGTCAAAGATAATACATCCTCCTGGCTAAGGGACAAGAAGAGGTGCTATCAAGGAAAGTTTGTTGAATGACACTCATCTCTGGCAGGTCTGGAGATGAGAATGATGTCTAATCTGCAAAGGGAAAAGAGCTGAAGTAAACAGAAAATTTCTACGTACAGTCTTATTTCTCTGTAGCAGAATATCTATTAAGCTATGGAAAAGAGTTTCTGGGAACAAAGTGTCTCTAAACTATGGAGCAAATTCTCTAGAATAAGATAATAAGGTTTCCACTATTTGTCTCCTTGGAACTTTCCCATACAAAGTTAAAAACAAGTGTACCAGGACCTGGAAGTTATGCCACCCGTAGAAAAAATTCCATGCAGCAAAAAATCAGAGAATCATTTAGGTTGGAAAAGACTCTTAAGATTATTGAGTCCAACTGTTAACCGAGAACAGCCAAGCCCACTGGCAAACCACGTCCCCCAGTGTCAAATCCACATGTCTCTTACAAGCATCCAGGGATGGTGACTCCACCACTTTCCTGGGCAGCCCATTCCAGTGCTAAACCTCTCAGATGGGACTGCTGATCCAGGATGGAAAGTGGCTTGGGGAGCACTTCAGCCAGTACCTCCACTCAGTGGGCTTGGGCGGATTTCATCTGGCCCCACAGACTTGTGTGTGCCTGAGTGGTGTAGCAGGTTGCTAATGGCATTTCTCTTCGGATTATGGGGCTCCATTCTGCTCACCATGCCTGTCCTCTAGCTCAGGGGGCTGGACTTCCAGGGCAACAACTGGTCTTACCATTAAAGACAGAGACAAAGCTCTCAAACTGCATCCAGTCAACCAATCAAAGATCCTTTGCTTCCATGGGAATCAGCATCTTCTTTGACAGAATCTAGAACCCTGAATCACTGCTTGCTGCCTCCTTACCAATTTATTTATATGTGCAGCTGTTAGCTGTTTGCTAAGCAGACAGGGCAGTGAGAAGAGACCCAACAAATCAATACATATAACAAAAATCTCTTAACTCTAATCTCAAATCAGTGCCAGGCCCATGATTCAGTGTATCTATCTCCTTCTGAAAACACCAGCATTCTGGGCAGAAATATCACCTTTCTTTGGAAATCCTAATGCTGTAAGTACGACCTTACAATAAGACACTCACAGCCCTTTTCAGGTCAGTACTGTTCTGACCTCCTCCTTTACATAAGCAGCAATAGTCCTGGGGGGGTTGTCACAAGTACTGTGTTACATCAGACTCTATCAAGTAACACAAAATATAATAAGGATCTCGTGAATGTTCCCCAGAAAATAAAAAGAAGACATTGCAAGTGAACCCCTGCTCTCCTGAACTCTAAGTTTCATGCCTCATCTGAAAATTCCCCTGTAACTTCTAGATAAGTACAGGATCTGAATGATGATGATGGTGAATGTTGATCTTGTGGAAGTAACTAACACTGACTTTGCAGATCCTTAACACCGTATCTGGAACGAAACAATCAGTAGTTTCTTTCTACATGGTGCCCCTTTAGTGTGCAATGCTGGGAGTGCTCATGGTGTCTCTCAGCTGCACTCCTGAGCCATGGCAGGAAAAAACCTCCAGCAACAGTCAGAAACCCATGGAGCACAAGCGAAACCTGTGTTTTGAAAAAACAGGCCTCACTGAACCTGGAAAGTATTACCATATCTTGCTTTCCTGTGTAGGAAGCTATTCACCTCCATTTTAAGCAAGGCAGAGCAAATAAAAGTCTATTCTGTCTCCTCTAACATGGCAGCATGCGACGGTCCAAGTGTTTGCTTGTGTCTCCTTGGAGTGGGTGATGCTGATTAGACATGCCTGTAAGGGAGAAGAGTGGCTCAGAGCTCAGGATTCCTTTCAGGGGTGACCAACAGAAGATGTGAGTTTGCTTATGCACCACGTCACCCCCTTGGTCTGATGAAAGCCTCCACACCTCCCCTCCCTCCCCTCTCCTTTAATCTCTGCATGCTGCTATGCGGAAGGTGCCAACTTGAGAACAGACAGTTCTGAAAAGAAGGCAATTAAAAAAAAAAAAGCACAGTACTTTAGAAATTTAAACAACAAACCCTGTGATCAAAATAATTCATAAAGGGAAGGATTTTATGAAGTCATTTCACGAGCACACAATGCCTTTTTTTTTTGCTTTGTTTTTTAAATAAATCCGTCAGTACACATGCCAAGGCAACACATCTGAATACAATATCAGTAGACACACCCTGAATCCCTGCGCCTGTGCTCTCCAAAGTTACAGCAAAGGCTAAAAGTTGGGCTTTTTGCCCAAATTTTAACAATTATCAATTTATTTCTTTTCACTTGGGTGCACTAGTCAAAGCCTTTTTCTTCCCCTCGCTCCCCCTTCCTCCTCCTTCACGAGAGTTTCTTTTTCTCTTCCCTTCACAGAAAAAAAAAAATCTGAAAAATGGATTTTTTTCTCACTGACGGTAAGTGTGTCTGTTTAAAAAAAACACCTAAAGAGATCTAACTTATAATGAATCCCTCTGGCATAAGGAAGCCTGTTCTAATCTCTCTTTATAGGGCTTGAGTGATAGTTTTGCTCAACGAGTATTGACAGGGCTGTCCTGTTTCTCAGGCTTTCATTTTCCCTGAGTTGGAAAAAGGATACAGTGCATTTTCACATTCTCTAAGTCTGCAGTTGTTTTTATATAAGAAGCAATTTGCTTGGGTCACATCAGGTCAAATGGGAAGCCTGCCCAGCTCTTGGTTTTAAAGGAAAAACATACAGAAAGACACAAAAACACAGCAGTTTCCTTCATTAAATTCCACTCTACCTGCCATGGGCTTGCAGCCACAATGGAATTTCCCACCCTGGCTGACCATAGCTAAACTTTTTTTTTTTTTCCTTCTCTCAATAAAAAGTCTTATTAGTTTTCTTTCAAGTGAACTTTGAGGTAAGGGTTATTAAAGTCGATGCAATTGTCCATTTTAATAAATAAATAAATAAATAAATAAAGGCCTTCATGGGACTGTGGCCAAATGTTGAAGTCCTTATTGAAGCCCAGATTCTGATCTTTGTTACAATGCTGTAAGTCAAAAGCAACTCTTCTAAAGTTGTTGGAATTGTGCCTGGGTAAAAGATCAGGATCTTGCCTCAGTTTTTAACTCATTTCTCACTCAGGGAAAACCTCAGCTGACTTCAGTATGAGTTTGCCTGAGCTAAGACTGCCTGTGAAGCACAGCGTGAAGCCTGTCTCTGCAATGTGTTAGGCGTTCTGCTGGGCTCTTCCAAACTCGCACTGCCTTCAACATTTGAAAGGAATGGCACCCAAATAACTGCCTTTCTTATTACTTAGTAATCGCAAAAGTTACCAGAACTAGGAAACTTTACTCCCAAGGAAAAGGAGAGCAGCCACAGTGCACCCCTAGCCTCCCAATCACTGAAACCTGAGGTGAAATTCTACCCTGAGCTGCAAGAAGATGCTGAGGAAGTGACTCAGTGTGAACACTTTTAAGAACAATAGATCATGAAGATGCTTCATTGATTTCAACGCAGCCCTTAGGAGAACCAGAGCTGCTTACTTTGCTTTGACTAT
>WEKY01030406.1:0-12243 GCA_013390045.1 Picathartes gymnocephalus
CCTCTGTGATTAGAGTGGATCATAACAGCTCCTCAGTTCTTGATTTTCTTTTTTTCCCCTCGTCATTTCCCAGTTCTGGAATTTTGCACATTCACAATTAGTTCCTCTTCTATTCGTTACAAAAAGACAACACAAAGTGAGTTGAAGCTTCTAGATGAAAGGTAGTAATATGTCACCGAATGAGCAAGTAAAAGTACAACATTAAGTGGCAGAAGGATGGATGGGTAGAAAGAATATCAGGGATAGGAATTCGATTTCCTTTGTTGCCAGGATCATTAGGGAGCCTGGAGCTGACTCCCTCCCTATGGAGCACTACTTTCTTTTTCACCCCTTAGTCAGGTATGCCTCACCCTTACTCAAGGCAGAGTAGATTAGATATAGGTAGAAGTTCTTTACTATAACATGTAAACCTGGTCTAGCAGAAGTTTCCCTGGCCGTGGCAGGGGGGTTGGAACTAGGTCCCTTTCAACTCTAACCATTCTATGATTCTTTGATTCTACCTCTGCTTCAGTTGTAAACCTCACTGCTGTCTAACTGACCCATCCATCAGGTTCTTACCCGTATAATTTTTGTGAAGTCCTTCATGCTCATCTCCTGTCTGCTTGATTCTCCTTGGTCATGCCACTGAGAACAACCTTAAGGGAGCTGGTCGTCTGCCTAAACTATTTTGGTGGGGAAATCAATAGTGTAAATCAGCATATCCAACTCTTTCATAAGTGAAAACAGCTGCTCATTCCCACCTCCCCACTCCTACATCAAGTAGATCCCAAATTATTTTTGCAGTGTTTATTTGTTTTGTTGGGTTTACTCCTGGTGAGGGCAGCATAGAGGAAGAGGAGAGGGGTCTAGAAATTAATCGTGGTTTTGCTGTAGTAACTGTATTCTGTGTGCCAGTTTGCGTAACTTAGCTAGAAAAGCTTAGAAACATGCCAAAGTGGTTCATCTGCTAACTAGACAAACTGAGTAGCTGCTGATAAAGCTGTATTGGGTGACTTATTTCATTTTAAAGCAAGCCATCTAACAGGATTTACATATTCCCCTTCTGGTAGCTGAGATAATCTGACTTCTGAATGAGGGTGAGAAGCTTATGCATATGAATAAGAAACATTTGTTTATTTAAAGAGTGATTGACAGAGGGTCAAAAGATAGATCTGATGTGATTTAGATCATCTTGTTTTCCAACATCGTCTAAAGGGATCTCTCATACTGTCCCAAGGTCTGCAACACTAAGGTTGTAAGGACCCCATATTTTCTAAGAAAAAGATTGCAACAGCATGAAATAGTAACATTTCCTTGCATCTTTAGAAGTGCAGAAACACTTAATAATTCTTATGGCTACATTTCATAGAACTTTTCTGACCAAAGTTAGGAAGGGATACCTTTGTGCATGCATGTGTAGACAGCACAGATATGCAAGCATCCCACAGAAACCTTTTGGTTTAATATCATGAACAATAAAAGAAAATGGGAGCTTTTAAAATGACCAGCAGTTGTGCTACCTCAATAGTTTTTCCTTTCAAGTTACTCAAAAAGATCCCCAGAGCTGTCTCAAGACCTCTTTTGGCAACGCAGAAAAAAATTTTGCAGGTCTATAGGTAAGAACCTGAGAATGGCTGGGGCGGGAATACAAAGCCACAGGGAAGCTGTGGTGAGCTCAGCTACTTGCTCTTGCTCCTGCTGCCTGGCAGATGGGAAAATGTGAGGAACAACTGCTCCCACACCAGCAGCTGCCACCATTGCCTGCCCACTTTCCAGAACTCTGGCATAGACAAATCTTGTATTGGGGCGGTGGACATCATTCATATATCCATTTCACCTATGCCAACAGCCACTTTTTTTCTTATACATTTGTGCTACATATCTGGTTTTTTGTACAGGAAGCTAACTCTGACATCTGCATGCTCCTAAAAAGAACCACATCTAGATCCTGCTACCATGAAGTACTGTGGTACGTCCTCACAGTACAGTACCAGTTGTGTTCTTTAAGATTTTTAGTACGAGATTTTTAATGCAAATTGTTTTTAACCCTAATAGATTTCTGTTAGTCTTTTCAGTTTGTATCAGCTCTGTATTCTGTTTTTGAAGCTGAATGAAAGAGAAATAAAAAAAAGGTTTTAGTTCCATTAGTTCCCCTCAAAAAATCTAGAATGAATAAATGAACAATTAGTCTTTTGTTTCAGCAAGATGATAAGTTTAAATGCAGTCCTTCTCGACCAAGACCTATCCAAGCCTACAAGCTCTGAATATTTCTGTGCACTGAGGGTATGTTCTTGAGGAAATTCTGATTAGAATTTGAATTTCTTCCACAAAATGAAGAATTTCTTGTACTTTAGATCCTTTTTAGTCACGTCTTATATTTATCATTTTCTCAAATGCCTTGTAGCAACTGTCTTGTCCAGTGCATTTTAGAACACTGTAGTCAGTGCAGAAGGTACAGCTGGTATTAGACATTTCCCAAAGACTTTTCCAATTTGTAGGTACATTTCCACTACAGAGTTGCTCTCTCTTTTAGTAGTCTTTGGAATCTTCCCACTGAGTTTGATCTATCACTAATTTCTTTTCTATCTTCTTTGACCACGTTTAACTGAGGTTGGAACCATATTTGAAAATGGTTTTTGTCTAGGAAAAATCTGTTCTTCCTTGAATCTGATTTTCATTAATAAGGTTTCAGAGCTGTCACCAGGAAGTTTGTTTGATCAAAACCCCAGCACTTTCTGCATTCTGGCTCTTAATTGCATGTATTGTTAGAAAACTATTTCATATTAATAGATTGTTTTTGCTACTTGCAGGAAAGATCAACACCTGTTGTTTTCAAAGACTTTCCAAAAATTCTGGTTAACTGTTTCTTAACCCATCACTGCCAGTTTAATATTCATCTTTTCACTGCACAGTCACTTCCATTTTTAAGAAACTGTACATATATATCTATAGATGTATATACGTAGATATTAAAAAAAAATAAATATATCTATATTAAGATTTACCTTGTAGACCTGTTTATTTTCCTGAGAAATTTGATTTGGAATGGAGAATAGAGAAATATATACTCCTCATCATGCCTTTGTAAGACTGATTCACTTTTCAAATCTTTAAAGGCAGGCATGAAATTCAAAGTATTATGGAATTATTCAAATAAAAACATACTTCTCCCATGTTTTAATCAACTACAGCTACTAATAAAACAATTTAAAATTTTAATTGATTTTCAAAGAACTGCTCAGTAAAAATAACATGGGCAGTCAAAATAGAAGCTTAATAATCTTGCAATTATGCCACATCCTCCAGCAGTACTGGGTGATATCAGTTTATTTCTGAATGTTTATCTTCATAAGAAATTAAGTATTTAGGAATGCTGGACAATGAATTTGTGGATATTTGAGTGTGCTGGAAAGAAAAAAGTGAAAGACTATGATTTAGGCAACACAGAAAAAGGGAAAGGATATTTCAAAATGTATTTTACATATATCAGAGAAACATATTGGAGAAGTAAAAACATTATTTGAGGTTTGCATGTCTCTAAATTTTACCGTTTCTTTTCCTCTTTTTGTTTTTCAGTAGCTTTTTGCTTCCAACTTTGCACAGTCCCCCACCCGAGCAACAGCATCCTGTATTTGTTTTGCTAGGGATTAATGGTATTATTATTCTCCAGCTGGGAGAGATCTTCATTTTCTGTCATTCACTCAAGTCCATCATTTCTCTATTTTCTGTGATCTCATTATAAACCATAATTAACCATGACATCTTTATGCTATGGCTAGAAGAGTAGAACAGGTCCCTCTGAAACTAATATTAATTTTGTTCTTTATTTCCTTTCTTTAGTATAGACAAAATATCAATGTAATAATACTTATTTGGAGATATATGGTAAAATGAAAGCTAATAAAGCTTTGTCCATAATTTTCTAGAAGGAAAAATCTTCAACCTTTTGGCTTTTATACATTTGTCTCTCTTGTCACATGCAGATTAGTTTTTAGATACTCAGGGATTTAGATGCAGAACTCCTGCATCAAAGTGCAGTAACCCTGAACAATGAACAGAATGATTCAAAATTTTTAGCAGAAAAGAATATTAATTTATCATTAAATGCATATAGTATTTCCAAAATAAAAATAAAATCAGAAAAACTAGAGGATGAATCACTGGTTTCCCAGGAATTTAAAAGTGTGAAAAAACATCTTGCAATCCAAATGACTACTGTTAAACTGAAAACAAGTAAAAGTAATTTTATAAGATAGAAGAGGAAGAATTAACTCCTAAACAGTCATAAATCAAATCCCCAAACAACTAAGAATAGATAAAACAAAGAATAAAAAAAATACCTCAAAGCTGAATATCTGGGATATGCAGTTTCCATATTTTTCTTTACCTTGTTCTGTTCTAATACATAGGCAGTATTTTCTCCCTCTCTCAGTATACATAATGGTTTATAATGTATTACTTTCAGCAGAGGACTTTTCAGCTGGAAAGCTAGGTACAAATAAAGAGGCAACAGAAACAGAACATCCAATTTCTTTAATTTCATTTTTTGCGTTTTCCTTGTCAAAATTATGTTTTTTTTTTCTAAGGGGAACAATATTAAAGTCCATTGTAAGTGAACAGAAACTTTTAACTTTCTCCAGAGAAGACACTTAAAATTTCCTTTCTACTGTCTAAGACTAAAAATATTCTTACTCTTTTAAAAGTGTCTATGGAATTAAATGGAAAGATGATGCAAGAAAACTTGCACTAAAATTCTAAATTATTCAAGTTTCCAGTGATAGAGCAGTTTTCTTACCTTTCTCTGAAAGCTTAATAAAAGGTTATAGTTGAAGTAAACCATTATTAATCTAAAACAAAAAGAAAAGAACACTTAAAATTTTGCTGTAAGCAATAGTAAATATTTCAACAACTATTTAAAAATATTTCCCAAGAATTTTACCGTATTTCCTTCTTTACTTTTCTGAAGATTAAATATTCACACATAGAAATGTAATTTTAATACTGATATAATTCATCTAGAGAAGAGATCAACATTTGGAGTATTTTCTTCAGTTGAATTCTTCACTATTTTGAAGCCAATGTTTTCCCTCCTCTGAGGGAAAAAAACCAAAACTACCTAGAGAGGATCACCTACTGTGGCTTTATAAACTTCCCAAACTCCATAGTTCTGACTGGTCAGCAGGCCACTTCACCCTTGTGCCACAGTAGTTTTCTGTCTGTATAAATCCAGCATTTGCCAAATATGAAGTGTGTTACCAAGCAGAACTCTCATTACATTCCCACTACTATAGTGCTCTTTGTCATTGATACATAGAATTATAAAATTGTGTCCAGTTAAGTAAAACCCTTTGTAACCATTATAGTGCTTTAGGCTCAACTGGGTCTGTTCGCCAACTGTATGAATAAACAAGCACAAAAGCTTTGCCAGATACAGCATGGACAGTGATACAGACTATCTTTGCCAAAGAAAGCAATGACAAATCTCCTGAGACCAGCTTGCAACTCCTATGACGTGCTAGTGACAAGGTACATAAATCACAAGATCTATTTAATGGCAGTGGTGGAAATTGTGCAGATTAGAGCTTTTCTTTTAAAAAAGACACCCAGAAAACTATCCAAAAAACCCTGAACCAAAAGCTACTGTCCCAGTGATAAGGTGATGTACGTCTGACAAAGCGCAGAAATGTAGAACACACTGTCATACAAACCACTCTCAACTGTTAAAACCACTTTTTGCAAATCCTTTCCTACTTAATTCTCACAAATAGTAAGCACAAAATAATCCTGAAAATAGACGAAAGTATGGTTCATCAAAGAGAATAAATTGCAGATCATCAGTGGCCCAAGATCCTTTTTTGGGGGACCATTTGCTGGGCAGCCATCGGTGCAACACATATTATTCAGTATTTAATTTATTATGTGATTTCAATAACTTTAAACTCTGTTCAGCAATGAAAGTCAACTTTTTTTTACACAAACACAACCTGTGACCAGTATTTTTCTTATCAAGCAATTTGTAGGTATAAAGCTATTAGAATATAGGAACTACTTCAGTTCTTGTGGTTTATTCAGTTACTTTTGTGCTCTTCATTTTGACACCAGTTAGAAGTAGTGAAAGCAGCATGTCACAGTTCAGATGACAGTTAGCAATGGTAAAACATTTAAGCTGCCTCAAGCTGACTCTTTTGAGATATAGACTGTCCTTGATGTTCATGTCTAGTGGTTTGCTACCAAAAAAAACCAAAAAACTGATGGATGATATGTGGTAGCTGGCATTACAGTGCATTGAATTATTTTCCCTTGCAGTGTCTGACTCTGAAGAATTTTATACTCTTGAAGTGCTACACTGAAGGGAAACGTTATCAATCATTAAAAATGCCTTGCATTTTAAGATACTTACAGAGTGGAAAAACACTGGGATTGATCAAATAATTCATACTCAATCAACCAGCTAAAAAAATCTAGTGTTTTTTTTTCTTTCTTTCTTTCTTCCTTGTGATGTGTCTATAAAAAGGCTGCAAATTCTTTGAATGTGTATGTGAGTATCATGGATAAATATTTGCTCAAGTCTGTCTGGAATAAAAGTCACACTATTTTGCAAGTGTTCAGTGTACACTCTGCTAAATGAAAATTATGCTAGTTTCTCAGTAAATTATCACAAGCCAGGTTCATTTTCTGCTCTTCAGCTGAAGGAATGTGTTGCTTTTAAGGGAATCTGAAACTTGGAGATATTGAGACTTTCGGTCGCTACTTCCTAAGTAATTTATTATTTCTTTTGTAATATTTGCTGCTGAGATTGATATCTCAGAATTTGAGATTAATTTGGATTTTATCTGTTTTAGAAAAAAAGAAGAAACTAGAAAGAAGAGATTTTTGAAGTTTTGAAAGAGGAATTAAAACACTCATCATAATTACAGTTTAAAGATTAATCTCTTCTATTCTGAAGCATGCTTGTATTTGAAAATAGGAGATTGTTCTATCTGAGAAGATGGAATAATAGAGTTAAAAAATCTAGGACTGTTTCAGAAACACAAGGTTTTTCTATTTTCCACTGCACTTGATGCTGTGTGAAACAGCTCTTTGAAACACTTGTGCTGTGGAGTAGAACTTTAAATTTGCCACTTTTTAGTTAGAGAAAATAGGCCACAACTGAAATATATCACCAAATCTAGTTATTATTTGTCTTTATTCAAGAGTGGTATTATGTTTGTAACAAGATATTTCACTCACTAGTTACATTCACTGTTTTGCTCTAAGGAAGGAAGATGAGAGAGTGACCTAGATCTACAGATTGTTATAATGGGCAAAATATTGTTCAATAGCAGTAGGGCCCAATGTACAGAATCAGAAGCTCTAAGTCAATTGAACTACAGCATCATGTCCAAAAATGCTCATATGTCTCTTTCTATTACCTTGAGAAAAACAAAAATTGGCTTTAGTGGGCCAAACTTAAACCAGTAGCAGTTCTATTAATGTTTCAAACAAGGGATCGCTAATTAAATCTTAGTGAAACCTTAGAGGATTCCCATAGTTGTGTAACACAGGAAGAGGCAAAAAGAAGTAAAACCAGAATATTACGGGATACTTGTCTGCCTCTTTTAGAGTCTGATCTAATTTCAAGAAAAGCCACACAGGATCCCTTCTTTTCAGTGTATATTGCTCTGTCCAGTTGAAAGATAGGCCTTGACAGTGAACAAAATTCTCTGTATAGAACATAATACAGGTAGAACAAATATGCTAGTGTGTTCATGATTTACACAGATCATAATAAATAGAGAAGAAGCTGCAAAAAAAAAAAAAAAATCCTTTTGTGATCCTCTTCTCTGACAATGTATGGCAGGCATGTTGGGCAACTCTCTTCATCCTACTTAATGTAGTCATCTTGTACTTGATTTAGTGGATTAAACCATTAGTAGTTCTCAATGCTTAAAATGTAGATGTATCTGTGTGTACATTTGTATTATCACTTCCAAATAGCATTTGTATTATTTGTAAGGGCATATGAAAGATCTTATCCTACAAAAGCACTTAGTATTAGCTGACATAAAAAGACTGAAATGTTACCAAAGCCAAAGTACATCTTGCACAAATTAAAAACAAAGAACTAAACTACTTATTTCAAATCAGCATTTGAGTATGTATTTCTCCAGTTGTATATAACCATCTAGAAAGCATTTCTTTTGTAATCTTAGAAAAATAGGATACCAAATGGCAACACAAAATTCAATTGGTTTTAAAATATCATTAAAAGTCCAGGTCTTGAACATCATGTTTACACAGTGGCAAAGAGACAGGTGGATGGCAAACGTGGAAACTTGTAGCTCAATATACCTCGCCATGTAATTGTAAAGTCACAGGCGAAGAAAGAGTATATTTTAAGCAGTTACAGCAGATGTTGTTTCAATGTAGGATTTCTCTGCATACAGAAGTAAAGTATGCTTTGGGATATATGTTAAGGTCCTTGGTCAATTCTTATGGCATGGATTTAAAGAATAGTGGGAGGATTAGGAGTGCTTTTCCTAAGAAATACAAATTCATTTTTCTGAATCCATTTGTGCTTTTTTTTTTGCTACAGTCTTAAACCCTGAATTTGAGCTTCTTAAGATGTTTTTTAGCTTAACACTTATTCTACTATAGAGGACTCTCTGTTCCTTTATGTCATCCAGTATCAAAACTAGTCATAGGGGAAAGGAATCTGCAGAAGGACGAGAGAAGTTGTTATTTATTTGGCAGGCTCATTATGTAGTGAGTATTGAAGGAAGAAAAAGCTAGAGGAGCTGATGCTTCTGAGAGAAACACCAGATGCCTCCTCAAATTCTTTTCTATATTGACTGAGCTGACAGCACTCACAGAGTAGTCTACAAGCTGGATATAGATTGCTCACACAGAGACTGCCATTTTTTGCCCTATACTTTGAGTAAGTTGAACTAATATGCTTAAAATCATCAGCAACATTTACCACCATCAACATGGAATGCACCAAAATGCACCAGATTTACCCAAAATACCAAAATCTCATCTGGATTCTAAATAAATTTCCACAAAGTTTTCCCAATAGAATGAAATAAACACAAACTTAAAAAAAGTGCTAAGCAATAGACATAATACTCTACTGGAACACATTTCTTTTGTGCCTGTTTTATATTTTAGAAAACTATTAAGTGTATATTTCTGGGATATGTATATATTTTTAGCATAATTAAATAATTTTATGTGGCTTGACTGTACGCAAATTTTAAGAGAATATTGTCTCTTTTAGAAATCACTATTCACCTAAATTTCACAGAAGTGAATCAACGTATCTCCTAAATATCCTTGTACAAAAATATTCATCTATGGCGATAAAAATAACATTAAGTTTGTAGATGCTAATAAATTGCATGCTTTTAATGATAAAGTGTATTAGCTAAATTATGTTACTTGGTTAGCAGGGCTTATGCTCTCTTCTGTGATATTACCCTGCTTAATATATAAGGTCATTCAAAACTTAGAAGTGGATATGTAGAGTTTAATTGTACAGCGAATCTTCTAAATAAAAATAAATTCACTTCCAAAGTATTTAGTTATTACAATCCAATTAATTTTGATAGAAATCAGCTCTGTGAAGGACTTCTGAAAACTTGGATTTTTTTCCCTTTTTATTCAAATATTTTAAAATAAATAAAGGTATTGACAATAATCCACAATATTTCTTCAGTGTTCATAAAAAAGTCACCTTCTTCTCAACTATTCTTCTCTAGTGACAAGATAGCTGTAGTGTGTGCATCAATACAATAAAGGGGTAGCAGAGGAAGAAATTGGTCTGCAAATCTCATTAATTTGGTGATTAGCACAAAGAGAAATTATCCACATGCTGAAGCACAACATTCTTCTCCTACAGAAGGTCAGGAAGGGTGAGATACTGTTTGGTATGCAGTATGTTAAATTCATTTCAGCAAACCAAGTGTGCAACATTACTCAAAATTTCTTTTGTGGAAAAGAGCTACAGTGTCCTGACATTACTCAGCTTTCATCTTGTTCAGCTCACAGACATTGACACATAAAGAATCCCATCTTCTATCTCTTTGTAATATTAAAAATAATAATAAAAGTTATTATTCCAGCAGTAAGCTCAAGCTCTTTCTTGCAAATATAATTTGAAATGGACAAATATTTATTGTGTCAGAAAAAATGTCAGTAAATCCAGTAGTCACACACATCCTTTGTATTGTTTCTAGAGCATTTATTAGAAAAGAGTAATAATGTTAGAGGCATGAATCCTTGAAAATGCAGCTTAAATCAAAATGGAGGTGTGCAGTCTTAATAGCCAGTATTTAGATAGAGGTTTTCGTCTTGCATTTTGTTTATTCAAACTTTTGCAATTTCAAATAACCTTGAGTCAATATTTCAAGGAATACATAAACCTCAGCAAAATGTTTCCTGCACTGCTGTAGAGTCTGGTGGTCTAGGAAGAGTATTTGGTTGGTCTATGCACAAGATGTCAACAGAGCTGCTCTCAAACCTATTAAGTGGTAACTGAGCAAGAAGGTGAGAAAGCATTAAGAAAATAAGAAGGCTTATGGGCATAAGTCATCAATAATGATTGCCAAATTTTCCTAGTTGCTATACCAACAGAAGTGGGCCAAAACTTCATCCCGAGTACTGGACAGAACCTGATGCAGTTTTCTCCTCAGGTGCAGTGAGGCAGAGCAGCCTGACATCTGTATCTTCAGATAGCAACACATCAGGCATTCTAGGAGCAGACAGCTCTGCTGGGAATGACTGCTACTGTTGTTAAAGCCACTATTACCAGAGAGCCATACAAAGCCCAGGGAAATCATGGCAGTGGTCTTTTAATTGGTGATGGCAATACCCTTCTCCGAGTCGCAGTGGCCGCAGCCATGGGGTTACCTGTGGGAAGTGCCATGGAAACATGCACATGAGCCGAGGTAATAGCAGCACTAACATGGGAGCAGGATCCAGAGTAGACCTCTGACAGCTACCAAGGTTTTGATTTATACCATGTTTGAGGAATGGAGTACTGACTAAGCGGAAAATTCAGTTATGCTTCATTTCTTAACACCCACTTCAGTGGCAATGGCAACGGCTTGACTGTGGATTCAACACAATTGCAAAACTTGCCAACAGTTGCATAGTTTTTAAAAGAGAGCTGTCCTCTTATTAATGATTAAGGGTGCTTGAGTATTGGGGTTAAAATGTAGCAGATCCAATGTGAATGAGCTGTGGCACCACCAAACACTATCCCACTGAGGAGAAAGTGTATCTGAAGTAGAATTTCTAGATATTTCAGATTGTATGTGGAAGAGTACTTACAGTATGCTTCCGTAAGAAACCTGAATTCAACAGGAGGTTGGAAGTTCTCGAGACTTCAGAGACAAAGTAATTACAGCAATAAACAAATAGGAAGCTGTGAATCTTCCCTCTGACACTGATACAGAAAGAATGAATATCTGAAGAAAAATTCTTACATGGAAGTTTTTTGTTTTACCTTTCTTCCCACTCACCTTCTTCACATTAAACATGTCTGTGATTTTGCTTGCAAACTACAACTTTAAAAGTGTATTCATATGTTACTAGGGAAATGCTTCTATTTTAATATAGAAGACATTAATTCCCACAGAGAGCTATTCTTCAATGAGAATTAGGCAACGTACTATGCCAGAATAGGCCATGACATAGATTGCAAAGTTGTCCTGATAGAATTTTGACTAACATGGTCTCCTTTTATGACCAAGTGACCCGCCTGGTGGATGCAGGAAAGGCTGTGGATGTTGTCTATTTGGACTTCAGCAAGGCCTTTGGCATGGTCTCCCACAGCATTCTCCTGGAAAAGCTGGCAGCCCACGGCTTGGACAGGAGCACTCTTTGCTGGGTTAGGAACTGGCTGGATGGCCGGGCCCAGAGAGTGGTGGTGAATGGTGCTGCATCCAGCTGGCCGCCAGTGACCAGTGGAGTCCCTCAGGGGTCTGTGTTGGGGCCAGTTCTGTTCAGTATTTTCATTGATGACATGAATGAGGGTATTGAGTCCTTCATTAGTAAATTTGCAGATGACACCAAGCTGGGAGCATGCGTTGATCTGTTGGAAGGTAGGAGGGCTCTGAAGAGAGACCTGGAACAGTTCGATGGATGGGCAGAGTCCAATAAGATGAAATTTAATAAGTCCAAGTGCCGAGTCCTGCACTTTGGCCACAAAAACCCCCTGCAACCTTATCGGCTGGGGACGGTGTGGCTGGAGAGCACCCAGGCAGAAAGGGACCTGGGGGT
>WEKY01030406.1:12425-28630 GCA_013390045.1 Picathartes gymnocephalus
GTGAGGGACTTGGAGCACAAGCCCTGTGAGGAACGACTGAGGGAGCTGGGGATGTTTAGCCTGGAGAAAAGGAGACTCAGAGGTGACCTTATCACTGTCTACAACTTCCTGAAAGGTGGCTGTAGTCAGGAGGGGGTTGGTCTCTTTCTCCAGGCAGCAACTGACAGAACCAGAGGACACAGTCTCAAACTGTGACAAGGGAAATATAGACTGGATGTTAGGAAAAAGTTTCTTACAGAAAGGGTGATAAAGTATTGGAATGGTCTGCCTGGGGAGGTGGTGGATTCACTATCTCTGGATGTATTTAAGACAAGACTGGATGTCGCACTCAGTGCCATGGTTTAGTTGAGGTATTAGGGTTGGGTTGGACTTGATGATCTTGGAGGTCTCTTCCAACCTATTGATTCTGTGATTCTGTGACTATTGTTTTGAATTCTTGTTTGCTAGGGAATAGAGGATTGACAAAATGAAATAACCTCTTACCTAGGAAGGGAAGTAACAGCTGGAGAAGTGACAAAAAATCCTTTTAAGAGAGAAGGAAGTTGAGGTTTTACAGAGAAATATACATATATAGAAGTCAAGTTTTCCAAGAAGCTATATGGAACTTTGATCTTAGAAACTGAAGTGGAGGGATAGCCGATCTCAGTGGGGACCAGGCCACCAGGGGCAATCAGACACGTGCAAGAAGAATAGGAGGTGTGGAATAAATTTCAAAACAAATATTCAGAATTTTTACAAAAAAAAAAAGTAGTTACAAGTTACAGGAACTATCCATAGGTACTTATGAACCTGAACTTTATAAAGGATGCAAATTCCTTGGGAAAAATAGGTGTTTGGATTAATTTACTAACTAAGGGTGTTATATATAATATATGGGCAACAGGCAGGAAATTAACAAAGAGAATCTCACCAAACTGTAAGTTAGTAAAGCTATTCAAATCTCACACTTTATGCAGTAATGTTGTATAAATACAAGACTAGACTGACAGAGCAGACAATGAATCCGGATTTCAGGAAGAGTGCTTCAAGAAACTCGATTCCCTGTGGAACACAAATTTTTTCAGGACAAAAGTGGAATACTTCTTATATCTAGGACCCAGGATTTGCTCTTATTCCTGTTTGGGTTTTGTCAATCTAAAAGCTTAAACTGTTTAATTACTACAGAAAAAGATTAATTAATAATGCAACTAATTTTTGTTAGTTGGTTGCTTGCTTTTGGTTTTGGTTTCTGGCAGACTACACATCCCACCACCAAAGATTTCAAGGGAATGTTCACATGGGTATGGAATGTTAAATGACATAAATGTTAATTAGGATGCAGGTATGGTTTGCATGGAAGATGTCTCTCACAAGAGTACCTGAAATCTTGAGAACAGTCAGGGCTGTTATCCAGGTGAAACCCTTTTCTAACAGCGGCTCGTGTAAGGTGCAGCAAAAGGGACAGTAGTCAGTACAAATAAGCTGATAGTCTTCCAGTTTTGAATGTTTCTTTCAATTTTCAGATCCCCATTGGGTAACACCATTACAGACAGCATAAGGAAGTTGGTGCAGGTGCCAATCTCATTGGCACCCCTGATTCAGGGGTGTTATTGGTACATTCAACTTCAGAATAGACACAGTTTTTCAGTCAGTGTTTCTAGGTTTTGACAACAAAATGTTGGTCTTCATCATATCAGGCGTTGAAGACAGGGGAGAAGGCATCGTTTTGCCATTGTATACAATTTTAATGTGCTCATATATTGAGTTTTGGTCTCTGTATCTCAGGATTCTTCATTTACTTATGAAAATCAAGAATGGTAATAGTAGCTCTACACTTTCTCATTCATACTAGTCAATATGGAGTGTACCTGTGTTTGAAAGAATGATAATGCCAGTGCCTGTCTTGCTACCTTTTGAGCTCAGTATAGGAGAGCTTATACTAATTTTAGGTGTAAAGTTAAGTGGTAAATTGTTTTCTAGTTAAAACAAATGTTGGAAGATTGTTAATTCGTTATACCAGATACAGGAATTCAGGCATCTCTTTAGCGACAGGTGAAAATAATTTTTAAAAAGTTAAAGAAATTAAATAATCCAGAAAATTGCTTCATAAAATGGATAAACCACAAGCAGTTTAACAACTGTTAGATGTATAAAATAAAATTAGCTTCTTTTTAATAATATTTAATGAGATCTTACAACTTCATGCTTTCGCCCACTTGTCTCTTCCTTGAGATTTATGTCTCCTCAGCTATAGCCTGAGCACACAAACATTTCAGCTGGCATTTGGTATACATGAGTGGTGAGGGCTTGAGAGAGAAAATTACAAGTATAGCAAAAATAAACTACTCAGGTCAATCATATGCAGCAAACTTCCAAACATGGTGGAATAAAAATCTCTTTTAGATACAATTTTAGCAGTCCTATTATTGTATCTGAAGCGTTGAATACAAAACCAGCATCACTCTCCAGTGCAGGAATATGGGCCCTCTTTGGGAGAAAAATGGCATCTCATAGATTCTACCTGTCCATCAACTGCTGGGCTGAATGTCAAAGAGAATCTGCTGCAAGCTGGTATCTCTCTTGTACTGGGGAGCCCAGACCCAGTACTCCAGATGTGCATCACCAGGCTAAGCAGAGGGGAGAGAGCACCTCCCGTGGCCTGCTGACGACACTCCTCCCTGTGCAGACTAGGATGTGGTTGGTTTTCTTTGCTACAAGCATGCATTGCTTGGTAATGCTATTTTGGAGTCTAATAGGACCCTGAGGTCTCTCTCTGCCCTGGCGATTTCCAGCTGGTTGTCCCCCCACTGCTTACCAGCGCCTAGGTTATTCCTCTGCAGGTGAGGAGCATATTGAAATGGATGTATCCATGAAGGTACTCATGGAAAGACTAAATTGATTAAATTCTTGCACACTACCTGACAAAAATCCTGTGTACAGTAAAATGTAGTTATACATTATAAAATAGATTTTATTCTATAAGAATATATATAAATAATTCCTCTGCCATTGTGATTTAAAAAAAAAAAAGAAATTAAAAAAAAAAAAAAAAAGACCCTTCCTGTTATTCATTTAATCTGAGGTTTATTTTTGAAACTTGTTTATTTTCGAGCCAAACCCAGTAATTCCTAGAATGATTATAAGCTCACTAAATACCCTGACACTAATGGGTTGACTTCAATAAATAAGTTAGGATGGCAGTATTAAATCCTTTGGGGAACTCAGCAATTAAGCCAGTATATGCAATTTACTAGACCAAAGCACTTCATCCAAATCCTATCGGTAAAAAGCATTTCCCCTTTTTTCACTTAAGACTTCTAGAAGATCCTCTTGAGTTCTAAGAGGGGCCCAGCATCTCACTTTTCCCTGCGAATCTGGGTCACTTAACCCACAGTACTTTATTGAAGTATAGGATGTAGAGTGTTTTCTAGACTTCTGTGAGTAACTTTTCCAGCGGTAATGTTTAATATGCCTTAGAGCATTAGCTTAAAAAAATATGGCAACAATGTATCTTCATAATTTTTTTCTCCATGTGTAGGTTTTACACTAAAACTCATATTACTAGATAATTCCACTGTTATAGTTGTTAAATTTACCTTTATCAGTCTAATAGGATAATATTTTTTCACTCTAAATCACATGTGGACATACAGAACTCTTGAACTGGTAGGAGATAGAATTCTTTGAATACTATATAAGTGCTATTATTAAATAATGTGATAATCATCAGTGATCTAATTAATTTTCTATTTTTTTTAAATCATTATTAATTAATTTGGCCCAAATTCTCTATCTAGAAATTGGTCACAAAAAAAACACAGTGGAGAGCACAGTAAGAACAGTGATTCTGCAAAATGTTTGTGATTAGAGTGCCTCTGTCAAATCTGTCAAAGACTCTGTTAACATGGAATTCTAATTCTGTTAAAATATCAGCAAGTTTAAATATACTGTTAATGCATGTGCTGGAATGAATTTCCTCTTAATTTTCTGTTATGATGTAAAAAATAATGATATTTAGGATGTTGCACAATGTGCTAATGTTGGGAGTCCAGATTGTATTTTTTAATTATTTAAAAAGCAGCAATGGATTTAGGCCAGGATTCTGCATCTCTTGGACTTTAGCAAAACCTGGAATAAGCCAAATCAAGTGGACATAGCTAACATTACACGTGGTGACAGTTCAAAACACATTTAACTTATTTTTCCTAGTTATTTTAATGTGACAGATCGCAAAGGAGGTTTAACTATGGCTTTTATAACACTTTCCTATTATTCAGGCTTCCTGGGCTTGGATAACAGTTTATTCCAGACCAGTCCAGCTTCCTTTGCTTGATCATGCAGCAAAGTCATAATAATCCTATTGGTAACATTACAGGCTGTTGCTATGGAAATTAATGTATTATCTCAGAAAAATGACAGATGGGTTGAAGAGGGAACAAGCCCATACTTAAACACTGATCCTTACATGACTAACTAATCCCTAAACGGATGTCACTTAGAGAACAGCTAATTTCAAAGACTTTACTGAAACCATGTGACTAAGAGGAACGGCAGAGGACAGAGGCTATGTTAAGTATTTTGCTTCAAAATAGTTGCATTATCTCTCTTTCATTTCCGCTTGTGGCCATACTGCTTTTCTCTTAACATGTTCCAAACAACCTGTAGTAGATCAGGAACCATTAGGAGATAGCAGGATATAGCAGCATTGTGTGTGAAGCTTCTCCTCATCTCCCCCATCCGTGACTGAAATATGACATTAAAAAAAAAAGCAGACAAGGTAGCATCAATGCATTAATTATCATTTGTTGATAGAATTCAGGTTTAAAAAAACCCCAGAAATTAAAGAAAGGCAATGTGCCATTATTCTGCCATCACACAAAGGGATGCTGTGCATATTTTAAGTCTTTAGTCATTGAAGCTTATTCTCCCTCTTATTTTAAACAGAAACATTTGGGCTTTTTTCCTATAGCAGCGTAAATTGGGCTAAATTATGGAGAGTGCAGCATATAATGAGTGGAATTTGCACAAGAAGGCCAAAGCAAGAGTGTAGGTTACAGACTCCCCTGGGACACATTTGTTAACAGCGAACTGGATCAGGGTAGTAGAATGAAAAATACATGGACTTTTAAAGGAGGAAAGGATGACTATGGTATGAAAATTTTGTTTAAGGCTGACAAGGGATTGCTGCTTTTTATTCAATATAGAAAATATTTTTTTCTGAGAAAAAAGAAGGAAAAAATATAACACTAGGATTTTTTTCCTCTTAAGCAATACTAAATGTCACAATTTTGATAATGTTTTCTTCAGAATAATTTCACTGCTTTTTATGAATCACATTACAACACATTCTTCTTTGGTGGTGATTTTTAAAGTTTCTGGCTATGAATAATGATGTTGTAACAACTGTCAAAAATATACTATTGTTAAATACTTAGAGAACAGAAAGACCTGGCTGTGCTGCTGGCAAAATACTGAATATTAAAATTATCTTCGCATAACACTCTGAGCAGCAGCAAGAATAACTAGATATGAAAATGTATACATATGAGTCATATCAGGAGATAACACATCATTTCAGAATTATAAAAAAACATGTATCAAAGGAGGGATTTAATTTAAAATCTCCAGAACTCAAAGCCAAGACCTGAAATATGTAGAGCCAAGACCTCATAATTTTTTTCACAAGAAAATAGTAATTCCCTAAGGAAAAGTTACTATTTGAATTACTCAGAGAAAAAAAATTACTACAGCTATAAAATTCAGATGTATATTTTGCAGATTATATTCTTTCATATAATAACATCTGAAGTGACCCACCTTTTGACTTAAAATTCAATGAAAGAAGGCGAGCAAAAACCCACACTCCAGTGAAAAGATGAGTATTAACAACAAGCAGGATTAGAAAACTTGGGTTGATGGCCTGTGCCAGACATTTGTTGTGCAATCACACATATCATGCTCTTTGGAGGTTTGGTTGGTTTGTTTGTTTAGGGGGGAGGGGGTATTGGTTTTGTTTGCTTGGGTTTCTTTTTCTGTAGTTTTTGTTTTTCGGTGTTTGTTTGCTTGTTTGCTTTTGTTTTGTTTTGTTTTTGTTTTTAGTTTTATTTTCATGTCGAGTTAATCAGGTAAATATAGGAGACATTAAATTCTCCAGTTTTATTTAAACAGTGACTAGGGTCACAAGTAAATGTAAGAGAATAAGTCCCAATGGACTAGTGTTGTTTCTGTTACGTGAAAGTCACAGACAGTTCAGATCCATTAGAACACAAAATAATGTTGCAACTAAGTAAAAAGCAAAGCTGAAATCCAAAGAAGAGCGTAAGAGGAAAGGCAGCACAAAGTGGATCTGGACTATCTTTGTTGCTCCCTCTAAGAAGAAAGAATTTCTCTAATTTTTTTCTTATATAAAGGTTGAAGGGTTGTTATGTGGGTCAAGAGTAGTGTTAGTAATGATACTTTGATCAGATTTGTAATTTCTGTTTCAAAAGGAATCATAATACTTGATCCTGTCAAGGCAGTTATAGCAATCAAATGTTTGTGGCACCATTATTGATTATACACCTTTCTTCCAGGGAGCTAGTATGCAGGTCATTTAAATATGAAACAACATTTTTGATAAGTTAACTTCTAAGAAGCAGAGCATCAACAGATGTGTTGACAGAAGGAAATAAAGAGAGGCAGAAGGAATTTAGTGTCACAAGTATTTATTATGCAAGAGAGAGAGTGGAGACTTCTGCAAATCATATGCTAAAGCTGCCCTGTATTTCTGAACAGCATTGCCTGGATATCTTTCAAACTGCGATAGGAATGCAAAAGAGATCTCATGCCTTAGCCATACTTACAGGATACCAAACCTGAAGTTACATCTTACAAGCAAATAGCAAACAAAAGGTACTAATGTATTTAATTCAAACTTTTTTTGGTGATTCTAAGTGCATTGTCAATGAATTTGTACTTCAGAAGTTTAACTTTAAAGCCAAATATTCTATAATTATGTCTGCCGTGTGGTATTCTGCAATTGTGGATGATTCATATCAATTCATAGATATTTAGGTCAGAAAAACTACTTGATATTAGGATTCACTGCAGGAGAGCTTAATATCTTCATTACTTATCCTAATTTACAAGGCAAAATTTTGATAAAATATCTTACATGGAAGTGTCAGTAGAATGATTTCAGAACAAAACATTGAAATGAACAGCAAAAAAAAAAAAAAACTACAAACCAACAACCAACCTAAAAAGTAATCTCAAAACAACCACAAATAAAATAGTTTTAATCCACAAAGTCTAAAAAGCTCAAATAAAGAACTATCAGTTTACAGTTTGCCATGAATAAACCATTATTTGAAGGGGACTAGATTACATATGATAATGAAAAGGTCTATAGACCAAAAACATTGATTTCTGTACTGAACAAGCTGGTATAAACCATGTAGGAATAGAACTATGCACCTTGATATGGAACATTCTGAAGAAGATTCAACACTGATTTCACTGCAGAAAGTCTTGAATCAAAATCCGTTGAAGTTTTATGATATCTTTTGGATAAGATTTCTTAGGATGATGCTTAGGTTTCCAATAAACTTTTATAAGTTATCTTAAAAGAAGCTCTTAAAGAGATTAGATCATCATTTCCAGAGGATGTTAGCTGTCTCAGATTTGTAACACAAGGTTTTCTGGGAGAAAGAGAGAAAAATAGGAAATCAAGCATACAAAGAAATACAAGTATTTTACAGTTTAGATTTCCCACAGAGCTCTTCAGGTACCTGTGCTGTGCACACTACTACTCAAAATACTAATAATGTGGAAAAGGGGAAATAAGGAGGTAACAACAGCATATTTAGAGTACAAAATCAGAACCGACTAAAAAGATACTCAGAGGAATCACAGTTTTGAATGACTGGGTGATAAAAGTGGCAGATAAGGCCCAGCATTGATAAATGCAAAATAATGATCATGAAGGGAAAAACAGTCACAATTACACATATACAGTGCTAAACTTGAAAGAACTATTTACATATCATGCATTCAGGAAAGAGGTCTTGTGTCATTAGGGATGGCTCCATGAAAATATCATCTTGTTATTCAGAAGCAGTCAAAAACTCAAATAACATGTTTTGGATTAGGTGGAAATAAAAAAAAAAGCAAAAAAATTATTTTATGTTGTCATTTCAGTCTTATCTGAATCTTGGATATTGGCTATAGATTTAACCATCTTCCTCTCAAAGTCGTGTAGAAGATCCAAAAGTGGTGCAAACTAACAGAATAGATCAGATATATTGGGAGTTTCTACTTGACAAAAATTAAATATTCCCTGGTCTTTAGTTTATATAAACTAAAAAGAATCTAACATATACACAACATATAGGAAGCTGGATGTCTTGCAAAAAATGAATAAACAATATTTATTCTCCATTTTCCATCAGAGTTGATTGTACAACTGCTGTAGAATCAGCAAAAGCTCTTATATAAAACTGTTTTGCACATATGTGTAATCAGTCTTTGGAATTCATTGTTACAGGAAGTAAATATGAAGAGTTTAAAAACTATTAGGCAAATTCATTGAAGAAATGCCAATATATTAAACGTGATGCTATCATTGCAGCCTCAGGAGTAGGAAGTCTCAGGACCACCATCAACGAGATACCTGAGCTGGGAGAGAAGCATTCACTGCTTCCCATACTCCTAATGATTTATCACAAGACACAGAAAGAGGCAGAAGAGTTTTACCCTGGCCTAGTATGGTGCTTTTTACATTAGGGGCAAACTGTGAGAAAATTTTGCTAGAGAGGTACAAAAGTCCTGATCTCAAATACACAGCAGTCAACAGCAAGAATCCCATCAGAGCCAGAGGCTTTGACCCAAACCTACACCTTCCTCTCCATCCCCGAACTGCCATCACCTGTCTGGAGGCACAGGAGGAGCAGCAGCCCCCAGCATCATTAAGTTTCGCTGAAGGCTTCGGCAAAGGCTTCCACAAGGTTGTTCTTGCTGGCTGAATTCCATACAATAGGATAAGCCTCCTTGCCAGCAGCGCTCGGCACACATGGGATGTAACGTCGAGGGGAGCCACCTTCGGAAAACATCTCTCCTCTGTGCACTCGCTAAGCACTGTGTATTTTCAGCGCCTGTGAAGAGAGGATAAGTTAAAGCAGGCTTCAGAATTTAAAGTTTAACAGCATGGAGCAGATTATTTTTTTTCTGTCAGATAATTTTCCAGCTGGCTTTCTGACACACATCAATTCTGTTCTTTGTGCCTGTTTCATCTAAGATGTTTACATTATAGGAGTATCACACAGACATTACCTGTATTTGGTTCAAGCAGGCTCAGGAACACAGATTTGTAAGCCTTTACTCCTGTACTTGCTTATAAGTGCAAAGACATCATAGAAAAAATTATACTGTATTTTAAAAGGGAAACCGTTGGTTGAATTTTACCTCCATCTGCTTTAAGTATCTCTAATAAACATCTTGGCATAATATCTGAGTGCTAATAAGTGCAAATTAAGTTTCACTTGGAGAGATGAACTGTTTCACTACAAACACCAGTGTAAAGAGCTCCCCTGCTTTTTAACATTTTGTGTTAAAGAATTTTTTTAATCTTAGTCATTGATCCAACTTTAAACTTTTATCAACCAAGCTCAAGCTTCTTTCTATTGCAAAGCCTAAGGTCCCTGAAATTTGCTAAAAATAGAAGAGCTATAGCTCCAAGATAAACATAAATTGTTTCATAATTTAGAAACAAAAGTCAAAGTTTTCCCTCTACACACTGTAAGCAGCTCTCAGCTTCTAAACGCGTCAGAACATCAATCTTCTTTTATTGGGCAGAGCATTGCTGAGCACTGTGTAGCTATGCCTTGAAGAAAAGGTAGTGTTCTATGTTGTTAGCTGTGCCACCAAATCAATCTCTTCTCTACAAATGAGCAGGCAAGGACTGACAGCTACGTTTGAAAATAGTCGAAGACTCTACAAGGGATTTTGCAAAATACCCCAAAATATAAAATTGTTATTCTTCTTGGAGGTTCAAAACCTGGATTACACCTGGTCTGGAATTTAGGCTTCCATATACTGAGGCTTTGTAAGTTCTTATTTTCTTGGGGGACGCTTTCTGCTGCTTGAACTCTTGCCCAAGGCTTTGGGGGTTTTTAGGCAAATGTTCAACCTGCATGCTTTGAGCATTACATCTCTTCCAGCCTTACACAGAGAGAACTGGAAAGCATATGGGTATAGAAATATCAGGGTTTGCAGCAGGCAGATGCAGAGCTGAGCCTGGATGCCACAAGTCCAGCAGATCATTCTCCTCTCTCACTCACAGCCATCCCTGTGTCTGCTCATGCATGGCCAAGGCACATTCCTCAGCCACAGATGCCTTGAACTTTCCATTGCTAACTCACAAGCAGCCACGTTGCTCTGCATCCCCTTTTTCTCCTCCACTCACCCCCATCTGTCTGTTATGACATCTGCTTTCTTTTTGATCATTAGGAGTACGGTAACCTTCGTAGAAATCACTTTAATCATAATTTTCCTTCAAAAAATGCTTCACTGAACTTCAAACAAACATTTTATGAGACATTTCTGACAAAGTCAATACAGACATCTTTTCAAAATTTGTTTTCTTAGGAAAAAAAATTCAAAAAGCATCAAAATAAAATGTATAAAAGCATTCACGTTTGTCTGGGTGGTTTGCATAATCAAGCTCGCTTCAGAAAAAATCTATCACCCTTTAATTTCCTTTAAATCTGGAAAGATTTGAGTTTAAATTCTTTGAAAACAGCAGGATGAGTACAAAACAGAAAAAGTACAATCTTATTTAATGGACAATCATAATGACTAACAAATACTGGTTATGTTTTGTGGAATTTATTGTTAGGTTTTTTATTTTTCAGACCTGTGTTTGCACTCTCTGAAAAGGAAAAACATTTTTAGCTTTAAATCAATTTTCTGAGAATAGGAGAGCTGTTTATTTTTTTCTTATGCTTATTTAAATCAGAATAATTATGTCAATATCTACCCACCTCAGTTAAAATATCCCAAAGATTTTCAGTTTTAGTTCTTTGGCAGGCAGGGTCAGTTCCCAATGGTGGGTTTTTTGCTCTCCCCATACTTTTCTTTGCTCTTGATTTTCGTTGTTACTTATATACACAAGTAGCCTTGGTAGTTACTGGGGCTTTTGACATTAGAACTGTTTACATGTTGCTAAGCAAGTTTAGAAATATTTAAAAGTATCACCAGTTTCTTCAGAACAGTTGCACATACACACACACACACACACACACACACACACACACAAAAGATTCTTCTTGTTGCCGCATTTTCAATCTGTAATTTCATGGATTTAAAGGCAGTTGAGTAGTCCTCACTCTACTTTTATGCCATTCAGATAAATGGAAATACTTTGATTGATTTCTAAAGAGATTTATACCGAAAAGTAAAGTCATTGTGTTACAATAAAATATGGACCAATAATTTTCTATTATCCATCTGAACAGCCTATAATCACAGTGGAAACTCCTTATTTCCTAATAATGAAATTATCTCCTAAGACATCAGTTTATAGAAGTCCTATGAATCCTGAACTGTGAGGACTCCCTCCTTAAAATATCCCATTTACATACATGTAGTATGATAGTTAAAAGCATTGGAGAGGAAAGGAAACAGCAAGTATTTGCAAGCAAATCTTCAAAACTGAAATTGCAAAATTTTGAATGCAGCAGATAACTTTTAAATCTAGAATCAGTTGCTTCCACCTGTGGATTCAAATAGCCTATACCTGCATGAGATGAGAAAGGCAGTTTGAAATGATTCCTACTTTGGAAAATATGTGTATATCTTCAGGCACTTTTGTCACAGTTAATTTATTCTTTATTCAGGTGCAATAACTACAAAAAATGCTCCTCTTGCAACACAGTATTTGCATTTATTAACTAATAAAGATGCTTATAACAGAATAATTGATTCTTTTTTCCAATAGAACATATATTCTATCTTCACTCAGAAATTCAGTTTAATCTAAAGTTATAAATTCTGTGGCCTTCCCATTTTGTATATGTTTTTACACCTAGTTATGAGTTGGAAATGAATATTATACATTTATAAATTTCTTCAAAAGTTTCTTCCTCACTAGTCTTGGTGAAATTGTTATGCAATCAAACAATGAAAACTGAACTTGTTTGGCCTAGATGAAAAGAAAGGGTGGGTAGGGAAAACACATCTGAAGAATTGATGAGATGTGCATTAATGAGCATACATTTCTTTTTCCCATCTTGGTGATAGCAGACCAATAAAAATGATGCACTCATTTTTATTCGAATGATAGGATGTCACAATAATAGTACTATTCCTGAATTGGTAAGGCCTATTATGATGACTGTACCAACTGATTTGTTCAGAAAATATTTTGAAAACCGCAAGCTGTACCATTTAAAAGAGTTATTTATAGAGAAAGACAAAATTATGATTTCAGTCAAGTCAGACTTTATTGTAACACAAAACTCCTGGACTTTTGTTGTTAGAACAGTGCACTACATCTGTGATATACATACTAATTCTTGTTTTTTACTAACATATTTTGTCATTCATGCATTTAAAATACCATTCACCGTATAATCTTTCTTTCATTTTTTACTTGAGGATTTAGTCTTGCCACTCAGTATCTCTGAAATCTATATTAGACTTTTTTAGTAGAGTTTAATTTTATATGAAAACCTTATGAAAAAATATAAACTTTCTGGAAGTTCATGCTTTTGAATTTTTTTTTTAATAAATGTGACTCCATCTTTGCTGTAGAGATATGTCATTCCAGTTTTATTTGAGACACTTTAGAACACAAAAATGTACGAGAACAATTTTGAACTGTCATTTGCTGTCAAGTTCTTGAAGCACATGGAATGCTTGACTTGAGAACAGCCATTTTTCTCATGAACTTAAACAGAATGGGTTTCATTGGCCATCACTGAGAGACACTCAGGCATTTTCAACTTCAATGTTCATCTTCCCTAAATTCAGACTGTGGGTATTTAATAATATCAGTCAACAAATAGAGATCAGACATAATTGCTGTCCCATTATTGCACACTTAAGGTAGCACATCTAAGAACACAACTAAAACCCACTGATTTCTATGTTCTTATTCTCTAAATAAATCTAGTAGACAAATTTATAAAAACAAGTAGTTGTCAATTTTATACTCATCATTTTCACTCTAAAAAAAAAAGTAGAAGGAAATCCCAATTAGCTTTTTTAATAGACAGAATACATAGAAAAATTTTGAAATAAGACAGTCAATAATTGCTTGTATTAAGCCACTCCTCTACTACCCTGAGGAATATGATATTTTATTGTAACTGACACAAACAACACATATTTGTTCTTATGAAGCCACTGTGGAACAAAACGGAGCACTAAATAATAAAGGACTTCATTAACAAGTAGGAGGGTCCTATACAACCTGTAAAAAATGTTATTTCTACCTCCCATGAGGACTGAATTTCGGTGTATATGAAATCCAAATCTAAGGATATGACAAAATTGTCTGTCATTACTGAAACCAACAGGCCTTTTTCTTGTAATTCCCTTTAGTGTTACTGCAGTGGGAAAAAGACTTTATCTTGCCTTTAGGCAATAGCTGTCATAAAGGAATCCTCAGAGAATGTATGGCAGCCTTACCCACACCACAAAGGACAGATGGGTCAATAGGATTTACCTGTACGCACCTGACATAGAATCCTCTTTCTCCCATCACTAATGCTACTTTATCCTTCCGCCTCTGCCACTTTCAGATTGCTGGATGGGAAAGCAGAAAGCAGAGAGTGTTGCTACTAGAAACTTAGATGTTAAGTCTTCCTGAATTATTATTGCTGCTCAAGATGCTAATTTCACATGTTAGCTCTGATTTGCACCAGTATGTGACACCTTCCAGAACAGGGTTAGATTTTTAGGATTTCCTGTCTAAATTTTGATGCTGTTCAGGACCTCTTTCCTTCTTTGTCACTTCTCAGTTAAAATAGCATTGTTCCCTCCACCTAATAGTTTCTTTTCACTTTCTTTCAGCCATTTTGTCTTTAACTGCTATCAAATCTTTCTTCTCACTTACTTCAAGCATTGATAGGAATACATTTCTTTATAATTTGCTTATTTCTAAA
Source organism: Picathartes gymnocephalus (assembly GCA_013390045.1). Taxonomy (NCBI): domain Eukaryota; kingdom Metazoa; phylum Chordata; class Aves; order Passeriformes; family Picathartidae; genus Picathartes; species Picathartes gymnocephalus. The sequence goes on from WEKY01030406.1 coordinate 26,549, forward strand.
AGGTGAAAAACGTAGCATTATTTAAGTAAAGCTATAAGTGTTTTGACACATTATAGCTTCCATGAAATAGAGCATGAAAAATATTATTGAAAGACTAATTTGATACTGTTTTGAATACTTCATAGAAACAATTCACCAAGTTCTTAACACAAGAAATGAGTGAATTTATTCACATAGAGAAAGAAAACCCTTGTCACCTCAGGAAACTTTTCAGCAAAAAAGAAGCCAATAAAATTTGTGATAGCAGTCAATTTTCATAAAGATTTCTCTCGGCAAATGGGATAGTGAACAATAAAGAAAGCTACTGAGTAAAAGGAAGAAGACTATTTGTACACAGGCACAGAAGCAGAAAGGGTTGTGCAAGCTAGGATACAATTAGATGAGTCTGGTGTTACTTTTCCAAATTAATCATGGAGATTAAAGGAATAACTGGCAAAATTTCCTCATGTAATAGAAGAGGATCTTTGTTTTTTCAAAGGGAGTTTTGTGTCTCCACGGAAGACTTAAACAATTTCTTATGACAGAAAGAATGTGTGCCAAGAGCATGCAGACCAGGAAACTAAATATTGCTGTAATAAATACATTACTTTATTTGGGAAGAGTAGACAAAGGCTTCAGTTACTTTATTGAATATAAATCTCTAGTGATATAAAGGTTTGGGAGTAGTACTAGTAGTAACAAGTAACAAGTTAGAAAGTACATTTGTTTACTACCTTGAAAAAAAGAGGATATATATATACATGCTTAAATGCTTATATAAATCCAAATATAGATATTTATGGCTGATCTTGGATATAGGTATTTTCAGATGCTTGAGTTATCATGAGATTTATTTGTAACATACTTTCAGACTATTAGGAAGTATGTTTACAAAACAACAGGTGCATTTGCACAATAAAAGTAAACCTCTAACTTCCTAAAATGTGGGCACAGAGTTTGATTTTTTTTTCAGATGCTAGAAAAGGATTAAAATGTACAGTGGTAAATCTGCCAATAATACTGTTGATGAATAATGTTTCATCCTGGCAATCCAGACCAGAATTCCACACACAAGATCGTGTGGAGTCCTCTTGACATCTGTAAGCCCTGTCTCCTCTAGAAAATTATTCGTAAAATGGCTACAATTTAAAAAACCTGTTCCTCTTAACAGTCACTATTTTTAAGGAGTTGTTCTTAATTCTGTCCCATGTCTGTTGTGTTTCGATATGACAACTTCACAGATTCACAAGAGGTGCTTATTATAAGCTCATCCACTGTGGTTGCTATGATTATGACTTGGCAAACATCATTCCCAGATCAAACTCAGGACTATCACGTCAGTAATACCAGTATGATACTTGAAGATATTAATATAACTGGAAATGAGGTACACAGAAAGGGGCTTCTAAATAGAAAGACACACATAGAATCTATTGCCTGAAATAGGAAAACAAAAGCTTTGACTTCGACTTCAGCTGTCTCTATTTCTCAGTCCCAAAACACTGCATAGGAAGACCATTGTTAAGGATAAAAAAATGTTCATTTTTCCCAGTATTAATGTCTTTAGAATGACTCCTTTCAAGAACTGTACAGATTAATTGTTAATTGATACAAATAACCTGATATTTTATATCTGCTGAGGCCCATGAATGTCATTGCAAATCCTCTCATGTTAACTCCAAAGACCAAAGTAGGTTTCTTATCTTGTCCCCTTATGACCGTCATGTATCTTGTATGTATTGTCCTTTGAATGAGGAACCTTCGGGCNTTGAATGAGGAACCTTCGGGCAGTGACTTGTGCTGCCAGGATTTTGACAGAATTTTGTTATTTCAAGTTATTTGTTATTTCAATTTTTGTTATTCCAGCCATCCTCATAACATAGTACATAATGAGAACACTTCTAAAATAAAGTGTCATCAGAAATATAGGTCACGTGGGAAGTATATATTTGCGTAGGTCCATGTACTTTATGGTGATTATGCTCTGGTACAGGGACAGAGAGAAGCTCTATTCTGAAATTTCTGAAAAAACATTATCTTAAACACATTGGTCCTAGCAGAAAAGATGTCACTTAGGCATTTCTCAACAAGTTAAAAAAAAAA
>WEKY01030410.1:0-22011 GCA_013390045.1 Picathartes gymnocephalus
CTCCCTCCAGCCTTTCTCCATAGTAGGGGCAATGCATCCATGTGGTCATTTTTGGAGCCCTTGTTTGGAGCTGCTCTAACAGGTCCAAATCTACTTTGAATTGAAGACTCCAGACTGGATTCAGGGCTTCAGCTGAGGTCTAACCAGAGCAGATAAGAAGTGGAGAATCCCCTCCCTTGACCTGTTGGCCGTGTTGCTCTTTGTGCAGCCCTGGACCTGATGGAATTTCTGAACTGCAAACGTACATTGCTGACTCATGTCCAGTTTTCAATCTCCAGTGTCTCCATGTCTTCCTTAAAGGTCTGCTCTCAGCCGTTTCTATCAGGCTGTTCTGATATTGTGGATTTCCACAATGCAACTTTCCTGGGAGAGTTTCTGGAGAGAGGGAGGCAGGGAGAGACTGGATTGTGGATTGTGGCCTGGGGGTCTCAAGGGGCTGTGCCGGAGCAGCTGAGGGAGGAGAGTGGTGGAACTGCTGCAGGACACAGATGGGCATGGTGACGCATGTCCAACCAGAGTCCAGACTTGAGGTGGGCTTCGTAGTAGCCAACATTTTCACGTCCCTCAGTCTCTGAAAAGTAGGGCCCAGATGAGATGATTTTGTGCCAACACCATCAAAACAGGATGAACTGCCAGGACTGTTCCTGGACACCAAGGATTGTCATCAATGTCCTGGGCTACGAGAGCACGACTGTCGACAGGATATGGATGGGAGCAAAGATCCCACTCTGCTCAGCACTCCTCAGATGGCATCAAGCATGCTGTGCTGCCTACTGCACTGTAACAGAAAAAAATCTCCAGCAAGGGAAGTGAGATACATGAAGATTGACCAGGATGCTGAGTGGGCTGGAACATTTACCTGTGGATGAGAGCCTGAGGACACAGGCTTGCTGACAACAGAGAAGAGAAAGCTTTGTTGGGACAACTAAAAGAATTTTTATAGTATCTGAATGGTTGCTGAATGATATCAGGTAATTCTTGCAGGTAGAGAGAGGCAGAGTAATTTAGAAAGGTCACACTAAATATGAGTAATCAGTGCTGGGTTAACATAATGAATGTGATGTTGACAACCATGGCAATACCGCTTCCATCAATGCTCTCCCAGACCACACATGTCACACTGGACAACACACGTGTCCCCACACCACAACAGGTCTCACTGGACGTGTTGGGTGAGCATCTGCAGGGGAAAGGATGACACAGAGGCACAGGCTGGGATGCAGCAGAACTTTAATGAGTCAAAAGATGAGAAAGAAGTTGCTCTGAGTGGCAGATAGAGCAGCGATGCTCTATCCCTGGGTTTGTTCCATCCTGGGTGTCCCTGGGTTCCTTCCCCAGGGCCATCGCCAGCAGCCTTAGCAGGGGAGGCACCTCCTGCCACAGAGACCACTGCCCAAACCAGAGATGTCAAAGCCCCCAGAGCTGATGGGCACTCCCTGAGAGCTGAGGATGCTGCCAACGGCAGCCGAGGTGGAGGATCCCACGGCGGTGTTCTGTGGGAAGGAGCTGAGGATGGGGCCGGGCAGGGTCACCACCACGGGCGAGGGCTGGATGACAACAGTGGAGTCCTGGCACTGCCTGACACAGGGCTCGTTGCAGCTGTTGGCCAGCGGGGTGGGGCCGCAGGGCTGGCAGGGCCGGCACGGGGTGGAGCAGGACATGTCTTGGGGCTGGAGATGCACCTGGCAGAGAGGACATTGAGGAGCAGAGTTGAGAAAGGGCTATGTCAGAGCAGTCTGTTGGCCCACCATCATGGAGAAAAGCAAAGGGAAAGAGAAGACAGCAGGAGGCTGCTTAGAGAGGCCCAACAGCCTCACTGTTTGCTCAAGGCCCCAGGAATCTCCTGAAGAGTGACCAAGTCCAGGGACGGGCATACCTAGGCCAGAACCCAAGAGACACCACAAACAAAACCCAGCCTCTCTCCATGTACAACTTCTGACCCTTCCCTCTCCCAGAACATGCTGTTCTCAAGAACCCACATAGAATTAAAGTAAAGAACAGGATTAGGAAGCCCAAAGGAGGTAGAAAAGAAAGGGCTTCAGACTCACCTTGATCCCAAGGAGATGGAGGCAAGAGGAGTGAATGAGAGAGTGAGGAGAAGGTCCCCCTTTTATACTGCTCCTGCACCGCCCCAGGCCCACAGGCACTGCACAAGGACAGTAATTTTCCAACACATTCACCTCCAAAGCAAAATATCCTCCCTAGTGCCACGCGTTGTGGTTTGATTTCCATCAACACTGCCATTTCATTTCCTCATTTCTGAGATGCTTGGTCTGTGTTGCAGCTCCTTTCACGGGTGCCATGTGAGGCCTGAGGATAGCCAGGGTCAGAGTGTGTCTGTGTAAGCACAGGATGTGTCCCCTGTGCCGGAGGGTCCCCTTCAGGCAGGGGATGTTGGCTCGGGGCGTGCCTGGCCATTGTTGTCCCTCTGCAGGGACAGGCCCAGCTCGGCCCTGCCCCACACTGAGCACCAGAGCATCCAAAGTTCCTCTCCTTGCAGCACGTCCCCCCTGCAGCTCTCTCCTCCCTCTCACCTCACTCCAACACCTGCTGGCCACTGCTTCTCCAGGGAAATGCTTTCCTCTCCCTTCCTCTTGATGCCCTTTGCTGATGCAGAACGTTTGCCAGACTGAATATTCCAAGGTTGGGGATGAAAAGCCAAAGCCCACCCGGAGTTGAACCAGGAAAGCTTGTGGTGAGAAACAAGATCTTCCACAGAGGGCAACAGCAAAAGGAGGATTGAGCCTAGGCTGCCTGGGGCAGCTTCACTGGGAGCAGGGGTTACAGGAAAGGGGAAGGTTCCCCAAGGCTTCTGGGCCTTGGTCTTCACTGGCAACATTTCCTGGCACAGGATCAACCTCCTGGTATTCCTCAGAAAGTCTGGAGCACGGAAAACTTCCCCACAGCAGAGGAGGAGGATCAGGTGTAGGATCTTTTAAACAGAATGGACTGACATGAGTGTGTGCAACCTGGTGATGGACACATGAGTTTTGGTGTCAGCGAAAATACCTCTAAACACCCTTTGGGAAGTGCCAGCAGTCATGGAATGCAGCTGAGGACTGGGAGAAAGACAGTGGGCATCCTGACTCCTAGAAGGCCATGACTGAAATCTGACTTGGCTGCAAGACTCCGAGGGTTATGATGAGTGGGATGAAGTGCAGCTGGCAGAGTGTCGCTGTTCTCAGGAACAAGACGTACAAAGGGCTGCTTTGTGTTCGTCAGGCTTATAGCCTCTAGTTTACTAGAAGCAAAAATCTTTTATAGTCTACATCGTGACAAGCAATACTTGACTGGCTAACAATCACACTCGAGACCCTTATAGGCTAAACAGTGCAAATAATATTCTAAACCTATCATGAGTAAAACACGTACAAAGATAGCAGGTGCAACTGCTTATCTAATTGTTTAGAATTCTTTCTCTTGTAGAACTTAGTTTCTCATGAGAACAACTACTGCTGTAGTTCAGTGTGTGAGAATGTTTACATTTAACGCAGAGACAAGCTGCTGCAAAGTTGTAGCTGAGATCTTTCTCTTAGGTGTCTGTGTGCCTCCGTAGCAGAGACTCATTCTTGGTGCGCTGCAGAGCCCAGACTGCGGCCAGCACTGTTTAACCCCTTTAGGCAAAGTCCTGCAAGGCTGGAGGGAAAAACCCCTGCCCTGCTGTGGGCTAGATCTGTGGGGCAGCCAAAGAGCTTGGCAGTAAAGGAAGGGGGTCCTGCAGGGCATCACCACACAGCCCTGCACCTTTGTGGAACTGGCACCCAACCGCATCCAAGGCTGCGTTGGGAAGGGGTTTGTTCTCCAGCTGTGGAATGTGATCCCTCTCCTCTGCTCCAGAGTGCTGAGGAATCAGTGCCACAAAGAGCAGTTGTCCAGTATGAGAGAGGCACAATCATACTGGTTCAGGTCCAACAAAAGACCTCAGAGCTCATGAGGTGACTGGAGCCCCTGGGACAGGAGGGGCTGCATGAGGTAGGGTTGTCCACCCTGGAGGAGAGGGGGCATCCAGGCACACTGCTTAGCAATGGCTGAAAGATCTGTGGGAGGAGTCCAGAACACAGAGCCAGGCTCTCCTGAGTCCCTTCCAGAGAAGAGACAAGAGGAAATCGGCACACTGGAAGTATGGGAAATTCCAGGGAAACATAAGAAAAGATGTCGTTAGTGTGAGGGTGATAAAGAGCTTGCCTGTGGTTGACACAGGCAGGTTGAGGATTGTTCAGGCTTGTAGAAAATCAGGACTTGACCCTGAGCATCCTCCAAGGGCTGATCATGCTGTGCAGAAGGCTGGTTGGATGAGGTTATCTCCAGGGAGTCCTTCCAGTCTCATGGAGTCTGTCATGGGGAAAAAATGATGATGCTCAGCTGTCTCTGAGAAGGAAGAACTGGATGTGAACACTGGAATCAATGGCAGCCTTGACTGTCACGCCAAAGAAAGTAGAGAGGAAAAGTTGGTGTCTGGGAGGAAATGAGCCCCATGACATCAAAAATCTTACACCCAGTCAGGCATCTGGCAGATCGGATAGCGTGGAGGCAGTTGTGAAGAGCAAAAGAAGTCAGAAAAGCTGGCAGCAACTTAGGCACCCTGCAGTCAAGGATTAAGCAAGGTCCAGGAAAAACCCAGGAAACCAAGAGGAGACTCTGAGCATAGATGTGCTCAAGAGGGCCCTGGATACAAAAGCAGGCTACATGAAAGAGCGCTGCACTTCCCTGCCCTGCAGACATGGAGGCAGCTGGGATGCATCCCAGGAGGGCAAGGGAATGCCTTCAGTAGGCAAATTTCCGGGGAGGGACTCTCCCTACCAGTGGTGAGTCATGCTCTAATTTTGGGTTGGCCGTCTGTCAGCCTTTTTGGTGTGAGGCCAAGCCAGGAGAGTGTGTTGCCTGCAGGCTTTGTTCCAAGCAGGATGAGTTGCCCTCCAGCAAGGGCAGCTCCATCCACACACAGAGAAAACATCTCTAACATTGGGCTGTAGCCAAGCCTACAGCTCCAGGCTGCCACTACACACCTTGCCCTCAGCAGGACCTTGCTGCCTGCAAAGGAGAGTGGAAACCAGCGTTACCATTTCTCCCTGGTCCCATGATCCCTTCCTTCCAGAGATGCTTCCAGCATATTCTCTGCCTGTAATGATGCATCCCTGTGTGTGAAATCCTTCAGTCTTTCATCTCAATACTTGAAAGCATCCTCTGATGCCTAATGATCATGTCAAGAATGACGAAAAGAAGTGGCAGTGTTGATGGAAATAAAAGCACAACCTGTGGCATTAGGGAGAATATTTTGCTTTGGAGATGAGTCTGTAGGAAAATTACTACCCTTGTGCAGTGCCTGTGGGCCTGGGGCAGTGCAGAGGCAGTATAAGAGAGAGCTCTTGTCCTCACTCTCTCATCCTCTCCTCTTGCCTCGGTCTGCTTGGGATCAAGGTGAGTTGGGTCACTTTTCTCCTCTCCCTTCTCTTCCTCTTCCTCCTCATATTTTCCAGTGCATATCTGTCACTTGGTTGTATGCTGCATCATGGGACTGCTCTCTGTGAGAGGTGAAATGTGAGAGAGCACCACATGGAGGGAGGCTCGGGCTTTGCTGAAGTGAGTGATGGTCTAGGCAGGAACTCTGAGATTGGTTGCTCTTGGCAGGGAACTTGTGGGCTAAATGTGTGGAAAAACCTGTGGTTATCCCTGCATCTCCAGCTCTTGTCTCCCTCTTGGCTTGAGTCATGATGTGGTGACAGGTTGCTCTTCCAACACCCCCCATTGTCTGCTCCTCAATGTCCTCTCTGCCAGGTGCATCTCCAGCCCCAAGACATGTCCTGCTCCACCCCGTGCCGGCCCTGCCAGCCCTGCGGCCCCACCCCGCTGGCCAACAGCTGCAACGAGCCCTGTGTCAGGCAGTGCCAGGACTCCACTGTTGTCATCCAGCCCTCGCCCGTGGTGGTGACCCTGCCCGGCCCCATCCTCAGCTCCTTCCCACAGAACACCGCCGTGGGATCCTCCACCTCGGCTGCTGTTGGCAGCATCCTCAGCTCTCAGGGAGTGCCCATCAACTCTGGGGGCTTTGACCTCTCTGGTTTGGGCAGTGGTCTCTGTGGCAGGAGGTGCTTCCCCTGCTAAGGCTGCTGGCGATGGCCCTGGGGAAGGAACCCAGGGACACCCAGGATGGAACCGCCCTGGCCACGCAGCATTGGCTTCTTGCTTCCCGAGGGCTGAGCAACCCCAGCAGCCCTGGCAGAAGGACGGGGCCAGCCTGGGCTCTCGGGAAGCACAGTCCATCCCTGCCTCTGCCCTCTGCCACTCTCTCCCTTCCTTGCTGTGTCCTCGTTCCCTTGGGCTCCCCTGGGCTGTGAGCCCCACACAGCCATCCTGAGGAGGACCTGCTGGCCCTGCTCCCTCTCTGGATCAGGCAGATGGACACCTCCTGGGGCACAGTTTCCCTTTTGTCCCTTGTGCTCTCTTCACTGGGACCTCCAGACAGAGCAACCTCGTTTCTAGCTTTTGTCTCATTAAATTTCTGTTGCATCCCAGCCTGTGTGTCTGTGTCATTCTTTCCTGTGCAGGTTCTCTTGCAATATGCCCAGGGGAAAAGATGTTTTTAAGGGCTGTTTTTATGAGAATTTTCTTGGGATGAATATTCAGTGATGGATAACAGCATTGTATACGGTCTACACAGAATGGAGTTAAATTTCACTAAATTAGCCCTTCTACAGGTTCTTTGCAGTTGGAGCTACAATTGTGCTGATAACACAGAAATATTTTGGGTTTTTCTGGGCAGTGCTTCCCCTGCTTCAACCCTGTCTCTCCACCTTCCATTGCAAAAGGCCACGAGGGTGGATGTGGTCAAGATCTTGGGAGGTGATACAGCCAGGCTGCCTGACCCATGCTGACCAAAGGGATATTTGATATCGTGTGACATCATGGTCAGCAATAAATGCTGAGAGAAAGGAGGGGGAGGGTGGTGGGGGAGCATTCATTAACAGATTGTTTGTCTAGGAAGAAACTGCTTAGTGTACTGTGTCCCTGCTTCCCAGGAGTGGTTGGACATTGCCAGCTGATGGAAGGTGATAATAAAACTATTTTTTTTTTGCTATGTTTTCATGGTATTTCCTTGCTTTTCTTCATTAAACTGCCTTTATCTCAACACACACTATTTTAATTTTATCTTCTCCCACCATACTCCCTGAGGAGAGAGAGTGATAGAATATTTTGATGGGTACTTGAGGGCCAGGAAAGATGAGACTGTGCTGGGGGAGCTGTCTTGTGGGGAGGATGAGTAAATAGACCTCTCCTTTCTCATCCATGACTGATGCAGGCTATTTTTCATCTTAGTGTGTGGTCTTAGTGTGTGTCAGTCCTTTTTCATCTTAGTGTGTGGTATTTAAAAATACTAATTAAGTCTATTGACTTAATGTGGTGTTTGAGGTATCTGGTGTCAGAGTGATGTAAGAAGAGAGAATTTTTTGGTGTGGCAACAGTGAAACTTATCCTGAGGTGGCTGGTGGCAGCTTTTAACACAACACTGGAGCTTCACCTATACTATGAGAGGGCAGGGGTCCAGACAGGGGCCAAAATCACTTGTGAGATATCACAATTGAGTCATGCATCCTAACTACATTTAAGAACACAAGTAGTTGGGGCAGACACCCAAATCACACATGAGAGCACCAGGGCTGGGGTAGTGACTCAAACAACACCTGTAGTAATTGCCCCAGTAGTGGAAAAAATCGTGGACAAGGAGGCGAATGGGACCATCTCATCAGTGGATTGAGTGAAGGGGAGAAAGGGTCTGATCAGGAATCCAATCCTTCAGCAAAGAGGATGCACTAAGTGTGGGAGAGCATCTTCCTGGCTCTGAAAGTTTAGAGAAAAACTCTCTCCCTGTCTTCACAGGCTAGCACCTCAGCTGGGAGGGGTGACAGAAGGGTGATCCATGGAGCCTGTCCTCTCCCTCTGAGGTCAGTGGGAAAGGGGGTTCCAGGATTACACTGCATGGCCCCTCTGTTTCTTCTTGCATGAGAAGTGGGAGGATGGAGGAAGTGGGGTGGTGAGAGCCTGCCTCTGAGGTGGAAGTTGGTGCACGTGAACTGAGGGGGGAAGACAGCTGAAAGACAGCACTTTCTTGCTGTTAGTTGTCCTATCATGCGAGGCAAAAAAGGAGAAGTGCTTAATAAATGCAAAAGAATAATTCCAATTCTTCTGGAAGGTGGATTGCTCATGAAACGAAGCCAGGTCAAAGGACCTGCATAGGAGATGTGTTTCTTGGGAGTAAAATGGCTGGGGGGATGTTGTAGTATCCCTGTGCATGTGATCAATAAGTTAATAATTATGTCTCCGCCACCTGGTAGTCAGACAAGACCAAACCACCACAAAAATGATCGTTTACTGCCTCTTCTGTGGACATGGCAGGACCAGTGGTGAGGAGAGCATTGCCTTGGGGAAATCAGGAGTGCGTGGTGAGCCATCAACAGTCGTGAAAGAAAGGGAGGATGGGGCACAGTGGGGTGGGTCTCCTTTGGGTACTATGACTTGCAGGTTTGAAGGTCATCCATGACCTCCAAAAGTAGTTAGAGGCAAAGCAAAGAGTGGAGAGCTGAGGACATGAGAGTAGAGAGGTGGAATAACTATTCCTGCTTCTCTGGCTGCCACTGTGCCAGGGGAGGACAATCAAGTGGGAGCTGTCCTTCCAATGGTTCAGCTGAATTGATGAAAGGGCTGTGCCATGCCATATAACATGCCCAGCAATAAAACTGTTGACAGTCTCTCCAAAGTAGCTGTTCAGAGCCTGGCTGGGCTTTGGTCTGCTGGTGCAAGGTGGTGGGTGAATGCATTTGTACAACTTGTGGTTTTTTATCTTTTCTCCCTTTGCTTCTCAAACAGCCCTTATCTTGACCTGAGGGTATTTCACTCTCTTGCTTCTTCAGTTGTTGGTTCTGTGACAGTGGAGTGAATATGAATTCACTGGGAGCTTGGTGCTGACTGAGGTCAACACACCACACAGACCCATGGGCAGCTCTTGCTCCTTCCCTGTCTGTGCCCAGGTCTGCCTGGAAAAATGCATCGAGAGGTGGATGCAGGGTGAAACTCAGGGCAGGAAGACAGTCAGCAGGTGCCTGCTGAGTGTCTCAAAGGGCTGTCCAGGAGCTCTCCAGAGCAGTGCAGTGACAGAAGCACAGGCTGCAGAGACTTGCGGCTGAGGGAGAGGAGCAAGTGAGCTGCTGTAGGACACAGCTGGGGACAGTGACACACATCCCCCCAGAGTCCTGATCAGAAGTTGGCTTGGTAGCAGCCAGTCGTCCTTCTCCCTCTGAGCAGCCCAAAAGCAAGACCAGGAAAAGGTGCTTTTGTGGCAATGCCCTCAAAACAGGTGCCACTTCCAGGGCTATTTCTGGACACCAGAACTATTTTCAGACACTGAGGACTGTCATCAGCATCCTGGAATATATAAGAGCCTAGTCAAGGGATCAATGGGCTGACGATGCCACTCCACTCAGAACTCAGCTGATGGCATCTAGAGTAGTGAGTTTTGGGGTCTTATGTGAGAAAAATGTGTCTGCAAGAAGGGCCAGAAGGAGCATCCAGAGAACTACAGGCCTGTCAGTCTGACCTTGGCACCAGGGAAGGTTATGGAACAGATCATTTTGAGCACAATCACACGGCACATACAGGACAGCCAGGTGATCAGACCCAGTCAGAATGTCTTTATGAAACACACACCTTGCTTGGCTAACCTGATCTCCTGTGATGAAATTATCCACCAAGTGGATAAGGGAAATGTTGTAGAAGTTGTTTACCTGGACTTTAGTAAACTCTTTGACACCATTTCCCACCAAATTTTCTTGGAGAAACTGACTGCTCATGACTTGAATGTGGGTTATATTCACTGGATAAAAAATTGGCTTTATGGCCGGGCCAGAGAGTGGTGGTGAATGGAGTTAAGTCCAGTTGATGGCCAGACACAAGTGGTGCTGCCCTGGGCTCAGAATTTGGTCCATTTCTGATTGGTATCTTTATGGATGGCCAGGACCAGGGCATCAAGTGCACCCTCAGTAAGTTTGCAGATGATTCCAAGCTGTATGTCACTATTGATCTTCTAGAGGGTAGAAAGGTTCTACAGAGGGATCTGGACAGGCTGGATCAATGGTCTGAGGCCAGCTGTATAATGTTCAACAAGAAAAAATGCTGGGTCGAGCTCTTGGGTCACAACAATCCCCTGCATCACAGCAGTTTTGGGGCAGAATGGCTGGAAGGCTGCCTGGGGTAAAGGACCTGGGCCTGCTGGTTAAGAGCAGTGGATGGAACATGAGCCCAGACTCCCCCGTAACTGCTGGGATCAGTCCACAGGCTGAACCTGGGATGCTTCTTGGGTAAGAACCACGCTCTGTGTGTGCTAAATAACTTTGCTGGGGATTAGAGCTTGTCTGTGTATTTCTTTGAATACATTTTTGCAGTCAGATACTATCACTGGCAATCCTCAAACCTTAACCTGTCACAATTTTATATTAATGAAGAGTATTATTCCATAAACTGTCAGTGTCAGTCCTTCACTGGTGTTTGCAGTCTCTGGGAGCGGGGAACATACCTGAATACAGTGGAGTGTAAAAAAGGTGGGAAGACCTGCTGAGGGGTCTCCTTTGTGCTGCTGGTGTTTCCCTGACTGAGTCAGTCGAGCTGTCCACCAATCCAGCTGGACAGCTCAGTGCAGGGCCCCCCTAAGGTGATGCTGACAGAGTGGTTGGGCACAAGGGTCTCGGCTTTTCTGGGGCACTGACAGACAAATTAAACACTAAGGGTTGAGGAAATCTCACACTAAAGGTCAAGGAAATCTCCCTTTTTCCCATGACAGCATCTCTGATGTAGCTCTAGTCATTGAACTGTGTTGAATCATTCTATCCAACCCTAGATAGGTAGAGATGTTTGACAAAGAGAGGATCACCGTCTAAGCGTAGTCAAAGCAATCCTGTGAAAATGGTCCCTCTACAAGCTTATCCAATAACTTCCCTGGTCCTTTTGTGAGGACAAATATGGGGGAAATGATGACACAGAGGCAAGGTCTCAAATGCAGCATAAATTTAATGAGTCAAAAGATGAAAACTAGGTAAATCTGAGTCAAAGGAGCACCAAAGGCAGATAGGAGTCTGCACCAAATAACTGTGGTGGAGATGTCAGGAGATGTCCATTTGCCTGCCCTACAGAGGGAGCAGGGCCAGCAGCTCCTCCCAAGGATGGCTGTGTGGGCTCACAGCCCAGGGGACACCTAGGGAACAAGGACACAGCAAGGAAAGGAGAGAGTGGCAGAGGGCAGAGGCAGGATGGGCTGTGCTTCCTGAGAGCCCTCTTGCAAGGGCTGCTGGGGTTGCTCAGCCCCTTGGGAAACAACATGCTGATCCTTCATCCTCAGTGAAATACCATCTTGTTGAGTCCTTGCATTCATACCCCGGAATCATCACCAGCAGCCTTAGCAGGGGAGGCACCTCCTGCCACAGAGACCACTGCCCAAACCCGAGAGGCCAAAGCCCCCAGAGCTGATGGGCACTCCCTGAGAGCTGAGGATGCTGCCAACAGCAGCCGAGGTGGAGGATCCCACGGCGGTGTTCTGTGGGAAGGAGCTGAGGATGGGGCCGGGCAGGGTCACCACCACAGGTGAGGGTTCGATGATGACGGTGGAGTCCTGGCACTGCCTGACACAGGGCTCGTTGCAGCTGTTGGCCAGCGGGGTGGGGCCGCAGGGCTGGCAGGGCCGGCACGGGGTGGAGCAGGACATGTCTTGGGGCTGGAGATGCACCTGGCAGAGAGAGCAGTGGGAAGCAGAGCAGAAACTGTGGATGAAGAGCAGTCTTTCCCTCCACTAAGAGTGAGTTAAGTCACAAGCTGGAGAAAAGAGCTGGGGACTATGCAGTGAGATCCACAGGCATCAACCTCCTTTCTGCCCAAAAGAACTCTCTGGACAGCAAGCAAGCCCAAAGAGGTTCCTTCCTAGTCCATAGCTCAGGAGACACTTAACCAAATTTCAGCCTCTGGTTGTGACAGAACTTCCTCCCCTCCCCTGTCCTGTGATAGCCGTTCCAAGAACCCACGCACGACTGAACTAGGTATGAGCTGAGGTGCATTGGAGGAATATGAAGAGAAAGAGGAGAAAAAACTTTAAACTCACCTTGTACTGAAGGAGATGGAGGCGACAGGAGTAGATGAGAAGAAGGACCTGCTTTTATACTGCTCTCACACTGCCCCAGGCCCACAGAAATTGCATGACGACAGTCAGTGATTTTCCTACAGACTCACCTCAAAAACAAAATGTTCTGCCTAGTGGCGCAGGTTGTGTTTTGTTTTCTGTCAACCTGTGCCGCCCTTTCATTTCCTCATTTTCAACATTCCTGCTCTGCTTTCATGTGCTGAGATGAGGCACCCGAGGATATCCTGGGCTAATCTGTGTCAGCGAAGGCAGAAGATGTGTTGGAAGTGTGATGGGGTCCCAGGAACTCAGGGGATGTTCGCTTGGAGCAGTGAATTGCAATTTTTTACAGTTCCCCTTCTAGCAAGAAGTTTCATCTCTCTTCCTATTGCTGAGCTTTACTCTGGGGAGAATGTTTGACCGTTTGTCTGGATATGCAGGACTAGGGGCAATCATAGCCTGCCTGGGTTTGAGCCAGACAAGATATGTGAAGAGCTCAAGAAATTCTTCCAAGTAGATGAGAAGTCCAAAGGCTGACTGGAGCAGCTTCACTGAGGATGAAGGTTACAGAAAAGATGGAGGTACTCGAGGGATTGTTGAGTTGGTTTTTACTAGCAGGAATTGATGTCAAGAGATTGCGCTCCTTGGGAAGTCATCAGCAGGAAAGGCTTACCTGCACTAGGGCAGGATCAGGTGTGGGAGCATTTAGAGAGATGGACTGACATGAGTGTGTATGACTTGATACTGTGTACCCATGATGTGTGCACCAGCGTGTCTGGCCGCTCTCAACTCCCTTTGAAAGACTCAACACTCACAGAATACATCTCAGGACTGCAAGAAAGCCAGTGGACCTCTTGTCTTCAAGAAGGCCATGAAGAGGGAGCCATGTCAGTCGGCCTCACCTCAATTCCTACAAAAGTAATGGCACAAATCAACCTGGAAGCAATTTCTCAGGATAAAAGGACAAGAAATTGCCTGGAAGGGATCAGCGTGGATTTTTGGAGGCTTGACAAATCTCATTACATTCTCTGATCTTGTGCCTGGCTGTGGTAGGTGAGGGGAGTTCAGGAAATGTTCATCTCATCTAACTTAGGCCTTTGATGCTGTTGCCTGTAACAATCCTTAGAGAAAAATTGACAAAATACAGGCTGGGGAAGAGGGGAGTACAGAGGACTGAAATCTGTGAAAATTGTTGATGTCCAGGGGTTGGGATGAGGGGCACAAAGTCCAGCTGGCAGACACTCACACCTGGTGCACTGCAGGGCCCAGACTGGGGCCAGCACTGTTTAACTCCTTTATCCAAGGTCCTGCACTTGTGGAAGAAATACCTCCTGCCCCACTACAGGCTGGAACTGATTGGCTGCCAAAGAGCTTTGCAGCAGGGGGCACGGGTCCTGGAGGGCACCATGAGACAGCCCTGGGTCCTTGTGGAAATGGCATCTGACAATATTCCGGGCTGCTTAGGAAGGGGGTGTCTTTCAGATGATGGAAGGTAATCTCAGAAATGTGGAGATAAAGAGGCAATGCCTCTCTCGCTCTTCACCTACAAGATTTCCCAGGTTGCTGCATCCCCTAAAAGAGTTTCAAGAAGGTGAGGGAGCCTTTCCAGCATGAATGGGTGTCAAAAAAAAGACTGCCTGACAAGAGTCCACCAGAGAAAGCCAGGTAATGCATTCTGGGTCATGGCTGCTGTAAAGAGTGTTCTCGACTGTCTGGAGAACTGGGCCACAGCAGCCCTCTGGCATTCAAGAAAGACAAATGGCAAGATCTGCACTTGGAAATGAAAAACCTCTTACAGCAGTATGGGCTGGAGACTGAACTATGCTACAGTCTTAGAGCCCTCAGTTCTCTTTTCTCTCGTGAGAGAAGGTGTGCTTTGGAGGGTGGATGCACAAGTCTCATCCTCCTGGCCAAAGACACTGTGCTGTGTTGAGGAGCTCTCCTGAATGCTCTGTGGAGAGATAGAAGGAGTTGCAGAAAACTTCTCCCCACTGGTTGGGCCTCATCTCTGGTCCCATGCATTGAGTATTCTCTTGGCATTTGTGCTTCAGCATACCTAGTTTCCCGTGCCCAAAATGACTCACTTGGAGAGCAACCCAGCACCCTTGGGGAAACAGGAACTTCTCCAACTCCCTGGTAAATGAGGGTTGTCAGTGACAACCCCTGCAGTCCCACGTACCTGAGAACACTGAGGGAGGGGATGTGCTCGGAAGGGCCCAGGGTACAAAACCAGCTCTCAAACAACATCAAGGAATGATGCACTTCTCTGCCCTGCAGACATGGAGGCAGCAGGGATGCGTCCCAGGAGGGCAAGGGAATGCCTTCAGTAGGCAAATTTCCAGGGAGGGACTCTCCCTACCTGTAGTGAATCACGCTCTAATTTTGGGTTGGCCGTCTGTCAGCCTTTTTGGTGTGAGGCCAAGCCAGGAGTGTGTGATGTGTGCAGAGCCATGTCCCTTGCAGGGACACAATTGCCCTCCAGCAAAGGCAGATCCATCCAGAACCCAGGAAAGCTGGTGCAAGCACTGGGCTGTACCCAAGTACACAGCTTCAGGCAGCCACAACAGCCACTGCTGTCAGCATGACCTCCTTGCCAACACTCCCACAGCTTCAGGGGCTCACAGGACAGTCAACATGTTTTGGAAAAGTCTCTCCTGCTGGTCAGGGTTTAAGGCATGCAGCCAAGGTTCATGGCACTGTGAGGAGAATGGGACAAACAAGGTGCTGTGCCAAGCCCCAACACACCCCCCATGTAGTGAGGAGAGACCTGACTCCACCAGAACTGCAGAGTAATCATGGTGCTTAGGAAGGATGACATTTCCTTTCTTCATGATGACTGAAGGCAGTTATATGACCCCCCCAGAGACTGCCATGAGAGGGGATGACTTCCAAGTAAATCTGTGAAGGATTGAGGGAGAAGGATAAGTCATGTCATTAGGCACAGGAGCCTTTGTGTACCCAGGACAGACTCCTGCATTGGCAGGGGGAGATTCAAACCCTTCTGTAACAGGGTTTGAAAGGAACCTTGGCAGATTTCTCTGTTTCATGTCCTTCATCTGCACAGAACCCTCCTGCACTTGAGGGTACATCTTCTGGTGACAGTGACGTGATCCCTCTTGGGAAATCCTTGGATCTGTCATCCTGGAACTTGAAAGGAACCTGCATAGCATAATGGGCACATCAGAAGTGAGGAAATATACTGGCAATGCTGACGGAAAACAATACACAACCTGAGGCATTAGGTGGGATATTTTGTTTCGGAGATGAGTCTGTTAGAAAATTACTGTCCTCATGCAATGACTGTGGGCCTGGGGCAGCACAGGAGCACTATAAAAGCTGTTCCATCTCCTCACTCTCTCATCCACTCCTCCACACAATCTCCTTGGGAACAAGGTGAGTCTGAAGCTCTTTATCCTTCTTTTATTCATTCTCATCATCATCCTTCCATGGGATTTCTTGGCACAGAACTGTCCCTTTGTTCTATACCTGATTCTGAGGTTGCTTTCTATGGGAGAGGGAAAGGTGCAAAAGGGGTGGCATGGAGAGAAGTTGCAGCTCGGTTAGGAATCTCCTGTAGTATGGGCTAGGAAGGGATCTCCCGGGGCTTGGTTGCTTTTTGCAGGTCTCTTTTGGGCTTTGGAGAAGGAAAAGCCTATGGGGCTTCCTGTGATATTTCCAGCTCTTTGTGCCAGCTCATGTCTTCTCTCCCTGGTGGTGGTGTTACAGGCTTCTACTCACTTACCCCTTACGCTTTTCTACACCCCTGTCCTCTCTGCCAGGTGCATCTCCAGCCCCAAGACATGTCCTGCTCCACCCCGTGCCGGCCCTGCCAGCCCTGCGGCCCCACCCCGCTGGCCAACAGCTGCAACGAGCCCTGTGTCAGGCAGTGCCAGGACTCCACTGTTGTCATCCAGCCCTCGCCCGTGGTGGTGACCCTGCCCGGCCCCATCCTCAGCTCCTTCCCACAGAACACCGCCGTGGGATCCTCCACCTCGGCTGCTGTTGGCAGCATCCTCAGCTCTCAGGGAGTGCCCATCAGCTCTGGGGGCTTTGGCCTCTCGGGTTTGGGCAGTGGTCTCTGTGGCAGGAGGGGCTTCCCCTGCTAAGGCTGCTGGTGATGATTCCGGGGTATGAATGCAAGGACTCAACAAGATGGTATTTCACTGAGGATGGAGCATCGGCTCGTTGCTTCCCAAGGGGCTGAGCAACCCCAGCAGCCCTTGCAAGAGGGCTCTCAGGAAGCACAGCCCATCCTGCCTCTGCCCTCTGCCACTCTCTCCTTTCCTTGCTGTGTCCTTGTTCCCTAGGTGTCCCCTGGGCTGTGAGCCCCACACAGCCATCCTTGGGAGGAGCTGCTGGCCCTGCTCCCTCTGTAGGGCAGGCAGATAGACTTCTAGAGGGTTCTCAGCCACAGCCATGGGGCACAATCCCTCACCTGTTCCTGATGCTCACTGCACCATGACCATCGCTCAAAATTACCTAATTTCCCTCTGTTGACTCATTAAATTTATGCTGCATTTGAGCCCTTGCCTCTGTGTCATTTCCCCTGCAAATGCTCTCCAAGATAACCAGGGAGAGAGATGTTGCTCAGTCTTTGTTCTGGGAGGTGGTGTTTGGGGATGCCTCTAAAGCCGCTGGTAACACAGGCTTACATCAAGTTTGCTTAGTCAGACATTGGATTACTTTCTACTGTCTAGATCTTGAAAAACTAGCAGGATGATGATATTTCAGCTGCCAAAGGAATTTTTTAGGGGGTGGGTCCCCTCCAAACGGGAGCCTTTTGGCTCCACACAAAACCCCCACAGTAGACGAAGGAATTAAATCTCTAAATCTATTTACCACAATTTCCACAGAGAAAGATGCGTTCAAATTTCTAAGCTTAGAGAAGAAACCACAATTTCCACAAACCTTCAAAGGAAGTTAGCCCAGGTGTTAAAAATTTTTGCAGAAAGAATCCTAACAATCCTCACAGCCCTTAAAAGAAGTAGTGTCCAGATATCTAAGATTTATTACAGCAGGAAGCATATGAAATAATTTTGTGAGAGGAGATAATACTGTTGTGAAAGGCACTTTGGGTCAGGATGGTACACTGCTCGACTATGCCAATAAAATGTCATGATCCGATTACTAAAGTTCTTAGAAATGCCCCTGCCCAAATTAAGGTGCAAATGAGACCATATGCCAGTGGCAATAGTATGGGTTTTATTTGATAGTAAATATGAGAGAGAGAGAGAGAGACAGAAAGAGAGAAAGAGAGAAAGAAAGGGAGAAAGAGAGAAAGAGNCAGAAAGAGAGAAAGAGAGAAAGAAAGGGAGAAAGAGAGAAAGAGAGAAAGAGAGAAAGAGAGTAAGAGAGAAAAGAGCCTCTGTGAATACCCATTAGATCCTTGAATGTATTCTCCAGAGCTATTATGAAAGCTGGCTGCAGCCAGGCTATGCACAAGCACAGCCCTGAATGTTCCTCTTTAGACAGCTGTAAACTGTGACATGCAATGACATGCCATACTCAAACCTTACCTCTTCACAAAATGAGATAACATTTAGAGAGACACAGATTTTAACCCCCCATTTATTATAAGGGAGGTTGCTGAGGATCAGGAAGAAGCCCTAATGCACAGAAGACTCAGTGCCTGGGCAATATTAATGCACAACACTATGAACCATGGGCAAGAGATGAGATTGAGTGATCTATCTGGTGAAACCAAAAATACAGGCTGCAATCTTAGGCAAATTAATAGTTCCTGGGAACCAGAACCCACTGAATGTCCAAACAGAACCCAGAGGTGGAGAGAATTATATAATCAAGCATTAGCATTAGGTATGCCAAGAGCTGCAATTCAGAGGCAGCCTGCTGAGGTCATCCAGAATCTAATTAATATGGTTCAGAGTCACAGCGATAGCAATCAGAGTGAAAATACTCCAAACATTCCGACACCATGACCAGCTCCAAGACAGGATAATAACTTTCTCTCTCCAAATTCAAGACCAAAACCCAGATAACACCTGGATGGCAAATGGATCAGTCAGTCAGTTGAGTGGAAGCTTATCAGTAGATGGATTACAATGGTCATATATTTTGATTTGTGTCAGTCTGCATCAACAATGACATTTGGAATAGATATGGGAGCACAAATTTCAATATTAGCAGAACTGAGAAGCCGCATGTCTGGCCTGGAGGGCAAAGAGTTAAAATCACTGAAGTAAACAGAGCAAGAGTTAAGTGCCAAACCACAGGGGTTAATTTATAGCTCCCAGGTGAGAAGTTGAACTTAAAGACCACGAAGAAAACATTTGAGGCTTTAATGTTTTCAAGAGCTGAACCTGGCACCTGCCCAGTGGCAGTGTGTGGTCCTTGGGTTCAAGTATTGAAACTAACCCTGATAAAAGATCTAAAATTTGGAGGTTACAATGTGTGTGCGCCCTGAAAATCTGAACTCCCTGACTCAAGTATTGCTAAGGTACCACAATGCACAACTTCTGCTGTGTGAAAAGGAGCTTCTGACGTTGTAGGTGGTTTGGAAAAATGACAAATTATCTCCAAAACCCATTCCTCATATAGTTTACCATTTTGGCCAGTTCAAAAGCTGGACAGGAGATGGCAACTGACAATTGATTGTCAGCATCTCAATGAAAGCACAGCCCAACTTACAGCTGCAGGACCCAGTTATTGCAATATAGTCCCAATATATATCCATGGCAATGACAGTGGCAGCAAACCTCCAGCATGGACTTTATCTTAAGGGTCTTTTTCAACCTCAAAGATTCTAAAGTCTCATTTTTCCTCTTACTTGGGATATTTTTAAACACATAATCCTTGGGGCCATGCCCTATTAAATTATACTGGAAGTGTCAGGATTTCACCAAAAAATAAGACCAACCTAAACTTTGCTAATTTTATTGCACATGGAATTGAGGCATATCTAATGATGGTGGAGCTGTGAAACATTATATAGTTGTGTCTATGTTCCCTGTGGAGTGGTTCCCTCTACAGCACTGTTTGCATGTAGCTCTGACCTCAGCTTGTCCAGTTGGGTTGGTGGTAAGGTTGGATCTCTCCTCCTCAGCCTCTGCAGTGGAGACAACAGCATTTACAGCATCCTGGGTCCAGACCCAGGGGCTTGGCAAGAGAGTGAAGTCCAGGTTAAAGGAGATCTTGAGAATTGCCGCATGGATCACACCAGGCTCCACCAACTCACCCTGAGCTGCAACTAATTGTAGTATGGGAATGGGTGTCGCTGTTGTCCTGGGGATGGCAAGGACGAATGACATAGACTTGCAGAACACAGATCCAGTCCAACCTCTTTATTACAAAAATGTGTGTCTTATATAGAACAGTGCGCACAAGGATTATACTATTGGTTATTAAGATGAACACCTCTTAAGACTATTGGCTAATTATAAATAACTCTATTTTCTAACTCTCTTCTGTGCAAACACCAGGTGCAAGAATGTTTACATATTTGTGTTGGTGAATTCTCATAACAAGCTTAACAGAACCATGAGAAAGTGGCTCTCTAACAGACACTACTGCAATTATGCCTGAGATTTTCTCTGCTCAGGGCCTGCCAGTCTCCATAGATGGGTATTAACTTTTCCTATTGCCCTTGATGTCCCAGGCCAGTTTTAATTCTGTGAGGGCTTTAACTTTCCAAACCCAATCCCTGACTGCTCAGGCAATTCCTTTGTCACTACAACATCCAGTGGGGATGGAGGGATAACTGCATTTGCAAGGAGCCTTCCAGAGCAGACCTGGCATTTGGCAGTGGTGCAGATTTAAGAAGACCAAAAAAGCTGCCCTAGACTTGGAGGAGGCAAAGTATTACAGAGCAGCCACAGGTTTTTGGGCACTCTGTGAGCTGCAGTCCCCATGGGGGTGTTGGGTTCACTGGGCCCTGCCAGGTGCTGGAGGACCATATGGGATACATCTCCCTGTGCCTGTGTGCACTGGCCATGGATCCTAGACCAGGTAATGAAGTGGGAAAGCAAGAGGTGAGATTGTGGACTGTTCCCAGATATTTTTGTCTCCCCATTCTTCCCACCCTTTGGAGTCATCCTCTATTAAACTGCCTACCCCAGAAAAAGCTCATGAGAGATCTGTTCCCCAGGAGCCACAGGGCTGCTGACCTCACCCACTGCCCTCCTGCACAAC
Organism: Picathartes gymnocephalus; assembly: GCA_013390045.1. Taxonomy (NCBI): domain Eukaryota; kingdom Metazoa; phylum Chordata; class Aves; order Passeriformes; family Picathartidae; genus Picathartes; species Picathartes gymnocephalus. The sequence goes on from WEKY01030410.1 coordinate 20,303, forward strand.
CATGGGCTCCTCACTCAAAGGCAGCAGGGGTTGGGCAGCTCCCCTTTCACAGAGCATGTTCCAGGGAGCAGTGCTCCAGCCTGACCTGGGAAGAGATGCAGCAAGGCTGCACGGACTGGTGGTCACTGGTCTGGAGTAGTCAGGAGCATCTCCTTCACCTCCAAGGGACAGGGCACAAAAGAAAACCCAGTGAAGTGAGTCATACGCTCTCCTTCCTCTGGGAATGAGGAAGGGTCCCTTTTGTGCCCAGCATAATCCTCTCCAAAAACAAACTTTCTCCCTGAGCTCACTGAAGTGTTGCCATAGAATGAAGGAGGACTCAGAGGCCAAGGCTTGGATGCGAAACAAATTTAATGAGTCTAAAGAAGAAAAGGAGGTGGCTTAGAGAGAGCGCCAGGAGCAGCCATAAAGATGCAGTGGGGGTGTCCACCTGCCCGGCCTGCAGAGGGAGGGAGGCCAACAGGTCCCACTAGGCTGGCCTGGGGAGGCATGGACAGCAAAGGAAGGAGAGAGAGGAAGGTGAAAAATGGAAAAGTAGACAATGGGTATTGCAGGCTGGATGCTTCCTGTCACACTTTACAGAAGAAGCAAGAGATAAAGAGATATTTAAAACACAAAAATCTAAAGCCCTCTCTCTTGTTTAGCAGCATGTTCTTAGGTGTTGGAGGTTCTTGATCAAGGATACAGTCGGCAGCTTTAGCAGGGAAGGCATCTGTTGCCACCATAGCAGTTGGTGATGCAGGAGATATCAAAGCCCCCAGAGCTGATGGGCACTCCGCCAGAGCTGAGGATGCTGCCAACGGCAGCCGAGGTGGAGGATCCCACCACGGTGTTCTGTGGGAAGGAGCTGAGGATGGGGCCGGGCAGGGTCACCACCACAGGGGAGGGTTCAATGACAACGGTGGAGCTCTGGCACTGCCTGACACAGCACTCATTGCAGCTGTTGGCCAGCGGGCAGGGGCCGCAGGGCTGGCAGCAAGGGTTGCAGGGCTGGCAGCAGGACATGGCTGGCGCTCACAGGTGCACCTGGGAGAGACAGGAGAGAGAAGCACAAGGTGAGGACACATGAGAAGCAGCTGTGCACCCAAAGACTGTGCAGGCAGGGCACTCCTGGCCCACATTGCAGTGGCCAGATCAAAGCCCAGCAGCCACCTCAGCCAAGTGCCAGCCTCTGTCTCTCTGTGTGCACAAGAGCTTCTCTCCCCTGCCCTCTCCCAGCAGAAGCAGCTCCCAGCCCTTACCTCCAATACTCCCTATAAGCTGAGACCTACAGCCAGGAAAGAGCTGGTCTTGATGTAGGAGGGAGAGAAGAGGCTTCCCACTCACCTGATTGCTGAGGAGGAGGAGGTGAGAGAAGTGGATGAGAGAGCAGAGACTTGGGCTGCCTTTTATAGCAGTGCTGCCCTGCCTCAGGCACACAGGCACCCCTGTGGAAGTAGTAATTTTGTGACCAGCTCATGTCAAATGTGCGCCATTGCAGCTAATGGTAGGGGCTGTTTCCTGGTTTCCTGCCCTGCTGCCTTTTCATTTCCTGTCTAATTCCATGTGCTTTCCTCTATGAAAGCTTTTGTAAGGGCCAGGATGAGAGGGTCATCCTCTCATCTGGGGCCGAAAGGAATTCTGGGGCAGAAGGAATGCTCAGTACATGAAGAATGCCCAGATCACGGGTGTGACTGCATTGCTCTCGTGCTTGTTGCCCACATGCCGAA